>JAADXZ010000256.1:0-29977 GCA_023338055.1 Phytopythium mirpurense | reverse complement strand
GTCCGTCTCCTTCACGTCCACGACGATCGGCACGTAGTCGCCCTCCGAGTTCTTGACCTCGACGACGTCCTTGCCGTCCTCCGAAGGCACGTCCGGGATGATCACCGTCGTCTCGCCACCGTCAGCAGTCGGCACCTCCACAATAGTCTCGTCGGCTGAAGACGTCGATGTTTCGTCCGGAGTTGTGGGTGGGTTGGTAACCTGAATTTCGGTGGTTCCACCGTTACCATCGGGGATCTGGAGGGATTCCACCCCACCGGAACCAGGCTCAGCGGTCACCTCCATCGGCACGTACTCGCCTTCCGAGTTCTCGACGAGAACAATAGCCGTACCGTCCTCGGCAGGAAGGTCTGGGTTGACCACGTCCATCTTGTCGCCATCAGCGGTAGGCACCTCGGCAACGGGTGACGCGATAAGCTCCACAATCGAGCTGTCAGGTGCGTCCGTCACGGTGACCTCGGCATAACCGCCCTCGCCGTCTGGAATCTGAAGGATCTCGCCACCATCAGAAGTTGACGTTTCGGAAACCACGATCGCGTGGTAGTCGCCGTCCGACGTAGGGACCTCCACGACATCCTTGCCGTCAGCAGCAGGGATATCAGGGATGAGGACGACTGTCGTGCCCGTGCTCGTCTGGATCTCAGCGACATTGTCTCCCATAGTAGAAGCAGCATCGACGGGCGTGTCGGTGACCACGACAGGGACAAATCCATAGCCAACGGGCACCTGCAGACTCTCGCCGCCTCCACCGACCGGGGCTTCCGTGACGCGGACATCGCTGTATCCCTCGCTGCTTGGGAGCTTCACTTCGACGTCTCCACCCGTTGGGATGTGCTCCGGAATGACAACCGTCTCGGTCTCTCCACCTTGTGTGACCACGTCGACCGTCGTCTGAGGAGCCGTCGTGGCAGGAGAGAGGTTGTACGCCGTCATCAGGTCTTTGGGGATCTCGATCGCTTGAGGCGGGCACAGCTCGTCGATGCGGTAGAAGAGCGTGAAGATGTTGTCCTTGTTCATCACGATCTTCTCGCTCTTGACCTGTGGTGCGGCAGTGCAGCGACAAGTTAGTAATCGTGCGCCTGGACCATCACAATAGGTTGGGTTATCCAACTACGTACGCGCTTCATGGCGTCGAGGGCGCAAGTCGAGTCGCGGGAGTATTTGTCCTCGAGCTGAGAGAGCAAGCTGGCCTTGACCTCGTCCGGCAAGTCCGATCCCGTCACCTTGGCGCTTTCCGCGTCGAATCGCTTGTTCAAGTAGACCAAGTACTCGGTCTGCGACACGAGGCCGTTGCTGTTGGCATCGAGCTGGCTGAACTGCGGGTAGTACGAGTCGTCCAGCTCGTTCACGAACGAAGGCACCGTGGCGGTCGAGTCGCTCTGTGCCTCGAGCTGCTCCGTCTCGCTCATGGCGCTCTCGCTCGTGCTGCTTCGCTGCAAAGACGCATACCCGACGACGCCAGACGCGGCAACGAGTCCGACCGTTGCGGCCGCGAAGGCCACGCGCTTCTTGTGCCGGCGGTTTCCGGCACGACGGTCCGGAGCAGCGACGCGGCGGATGAAGGACGTCTCCTCGTTCTCGCTCCCGTAGTTCGTAGGAGTCTTCATGATGCCCGGAAGGTGTGCGTCGCGCTCGATCCGAGGACCACGCGAGCTTCCTTCTCTCGGGCCGGGCGGTGTTTCCTCGACGCGGCAAATCGAGTAGTGATCTCTGGGGCTCAGTTGATCGCGACGGGTAGCAGTAGTAGTGAAGCCTCGGGCGATCCCGGTCGCAACGTGAAGCGTCGCATTCGCGTGCCAGCGCCGGCGATGCGCCAGCCAGTCACGGGCCCGGGCGCCGTCAACGCGAGGGGCAGTTCGCACGCGAATCTTTCCGATTCCAGGGCCAAGCGATGGCGTCAACCGTCGGCCGACCGTTCACGCTCGTCATGTGTGGTGGGCCACCGGTGGCTTCGAGCCCGAAAAGATCGCGGCGACTCGCCAGAGCGTCGCGCGATCGCTTTCGAGAGCTGCTTGGCTGCCCAACCGTCGCCGGATCACAGTCCGTGCTCCGACCAGGCGCCGCGATCGCCTGGCGCGCCCGACCGCTCACTGACCCAGGATCGCGTTCTGTGCGCGGTATACACCGATTGCAGCCCCACACAGTCGTCGGGACAACGCGTGGCGTCCGGCGCCGGGATCTTCACCGTTTCGCGCCTCCTCCACCCGCTCATGTTCGATAGATTCCGCGACTGATCGGGTACTCCAAATTTCATGTGCACCACGCAATAATGTCTCGAGGTGGTGTGTGTCAATGTCAATTGATTGAGGATCATGTATCATACTTCAAGTAGTGTCTTGACCGCCAAGATCCGCACGCACTCAGCCTCGGCCCGCCGCTACCGTAGCGCGAAGATCTCGCTGACGGGCGGCCGGCAGGCCTGCTCGGGCCAATGCAGCGCCTGGGAATGCGCTAGGTGGTCGCGTAGGAGTCCGACGCTGGCGCGCACGCTAGGCTTGAGTCTGCGCTGGGAGGACGCGGGCGCCGAACAACCGGCTGACACGATGGGGACAGTCATCTCCCACGGAACACGCACGGGGCCCGGCAGGAAGCGCGTCGTCGTGCGCGTCAATTGGAGCGAACCCTCGCTGATGCCGGAGCGATGAGCTCGTGTCGGAGATGCCGGCGGCGACTTGAGATACCGACGGCCCGGAGTCGTCACGACAGGTCGAAGCGGCGACCGCGAGCCCGCTCGGCGGTCCATGAACCGCTCCCGCAGCTCCCCAAAGCTCTGGCACGTCGCTTCCACGCTGCTGAGCCCATCGACGATAGGCCAAGGGTGGGAAGAAGGGAGGATCGGCTCGTCGTCCTCGAACGCGAAGAGCGAGTCCGAGTCGGAGCCGTCGTCTTCACCCAGCCCAAGCAGCCCCACATCCTTAGGGATAGCCGACACGCCGGGGCTCCGACCGCCTGGAACATGCCGACGGAAGCCGCCAGGCGTGATTGGCCGCTGGTTCCCGCGTGTTGTCGCTGCCCCAGCTCCCCCTGGCGTCCCCAGCATGGCGTCGGCGTCCGACGACGCCTGCTCTGGAGGCTTGACGAGATCCTCCACCCCGCGGTGGCGCCACTTCTTCGCAAGGTAGACCACGCTTCGCTTGTCTTCGTTGATGACGCTGGGGCTGGCGCCGTGGGCGAGCAGCACCTGCGTGGCCACCTCGTTGCCGTTCATTGCAGCGAAGTGCAGCGGGGTGTTGAGCTTGAGCGACTTGGCGTTCACGTCGGCGCCGGCGCCAACGACGTCCTCCAAAAGCTGCCGGTCACGACAGAAGGCGGCGAGGTAGTGCAGAGCGGAGTGTGCCTGCTTGTTCTGGTGCGCCGGGTTTGCGCGGCTGCCCAAGAGGAAACGCGCGATCTCGAGTTGGCCTCCGAGGCAAGCCAGCAGCAGCGGCGTCTGTCCGTCCGCGTCTGCCATGTCGACGATAGCCCCTGCACTCACCAGCGCCGTCGCGAGTTGTAGCGAGCCAACCATCACAGCGAGGTGGAGAGGGCTCCAGCCGCCTTCCCGAGTGGACGCGTTGAGCTGCACAACCTTGTCTTGGACGAGCCGCTCGCTGAAGCCGAGAAACCCCTTCGCGATGGCAGTGTGGAGACAGCATTGGCCCGTGCGCTCGTCCGCGCTGTTGAAGGTGTCGTCTCTCTCGCTTTGACGTGTGTGGCGCAAGAAGACGTCAGCGAGCTTATCAATGTTGAAAGTTTGCTGGAGCGCCAGATGCAGAGCATTCGAGCCGTGGACATCGGCCAAGGTCGTGTTCGCCTGCCCTTGTATGACAAGCAGCTCGAGACAGCGCAAGTGCCCGTTCCGAGCCGCGAGGTGCAGCGCTGTGGCTTTATCGCCGCCGCGTTGCAAGTCGACAAGCGCGGCCATGCGGGGCCGATACGGGTCGGAGAGGACTTGGGCGAGGATTTCGTCGGCGCTATTCAGCGCGGCGGCATGCAGGACCGAGCTGCCAGCGTTGTCCACGTGGAGGAGGACGCCTTGGGAGGCGTCTGGTAGCTGCGCGACTGTTGATCGGAAGAGTGCAGTCAGCCGGTTCTCAGCCATGACGTGGAACACGCTCTGTTCGCGACCAAAACGCGTACATGGTCAGTTTGTGCACCCGCGCACGGACACTTGGAGCGCGCGTCACTCACCTTTCCAGCTTCGTCGATTGCTGTCAGCTCGGCTCCAAGGGACTGCAAGAGCTGCACGAGCCCCGCGTCGTTCGCCTTGAACGCCCGATGCAGTGGCGTCTGGCCCGACTTTTGGAACGACGAAAAGTACTCCCTGCGGCGCTCCGCTCCGACGGATGACAGCGAATCGTGCAAGTACTCGAGCATGTGCAGATCGATGGCCATGTTCCACTTGTCCCTGTCGGAGCTCAGCTGGGAGAGCGTAAAGGTCTCCTGCGCGAGCCTCTTCTTCCGCGCCGCCGTGTCCCGGACGAGCTCCTCGTTGGCCAGCGTCGCGTAGTGGTCCTCCCACATCATGTCGCGGCTCTCGCGCGCCTCGCGCTTACCAGCGCGCAGCTGCTCGAGACTTTCCGAGCAGTCGGAGATGGCGCCCGTGTTGAACGTCAGCTCGCGGTGCACATACCCCCGCTGGTACTGGAGCGCGGCGGCGACTTGGTCGCGAGGCACCTGTCCACGGTTGCGCCGCCTCGGGTTCGTCTCCATCATCGCCAGCCGCTCCTGCAGCGACGCCATGCTGCGGGCGATGGCATGCACACGGGCAAGGAAGGGCTCCCTCCGGTCCAACGAACTGACCTCGACTGCCTCGCGTTTGGCTGGAGTGTTGAGCACGAAGTGAAAGCTCAAAGACTGGGGGGGGAGCGAGTATTTATAGCCCGCGCCTTGGTGTGTGGTGGCCTCTTCATTTCGTCTCGGGGGCTTCTCTTGGCCCATCAGACTGCTCAGTTCACACCACAGCCAATACTTCGGCGCTCTTGCAGAGCTGAGCGCTGCACCAGCGCAATTATGGAAGACAGAGCGCTGCTCAAGCCACGCAGACGCGTCAAGACGCGGCGAAAGGTATCTCGTAGCTGGAGTAAAAGCCATTCAAAGTATACACCCGGCCGCCACTCCACTTTCTCCGGCGGGTGTCTGTCTACCCACCGCGTGCGCGTCGACGCCCTACGCGTTCTTGAGGAGCCCCACGGCGGACGAGCCGATGTTGTACAGGTAGTAGCCCGTGACGCTGAGCACGACGAGCAGGAAGCTGTCTGTAGAGCAAAGGGAAGGGAGGAGAGCGCGTGCGTCAGTCTCTCTCGGCGGCTACGCTGGAGCACTCCTAGCGTCGGTCACGACGGGCACGTACTGAAGATGGCCACCTCCCACCAGCTGAGCATCGTCAGCCCGAACTCGAGCTTGTACCAGCGGTACTGCCGCGCCACGTAGCCCAGCATGTCTGTCGTTGTCTTCGGGGAGGGACGGAAGGGAGAGAGAGAGAGAAAAGGTCGTCGCTACCCGCGCCGCTCGCCAGTCTGGTTGTGCGTGCGCTTTGCGACGTTCTTCCGCGGCCACTCTACCATAGTATTCCCAAGTGGAAGATTTTCAGCGAATGATGATGCGTTATTTCACCTAAAACACATTTGATTGGCTTAAACTTGACTGTCACGTCTGACCCACACCTACAGGCCATCATCGCTCGCGCGCCGCTGGTGCCATCGGCGTCATCCTCCTTCTACGCGTAGCGGTCGCTGATGTGCTCGTACACGCGGCGCAGCATCCATCCGTCGGCGGGCGTGATGGTCATGGAGGAGCCGGCGTCCATGATGCACACGGGGAAGTCTTCGGCGGGCTTGTCGGTCGCCTCGTAGAAGTCGGGCAGGCCGAAGCCGTGGCCGATCTCGTGCGCGACGATCACGAGCTGCTCGTCGTCGATGGTCGACAGCATGTTGGCGGCGTCCACGCGCTGGCCCCAGTCGCCGCCGGCGCTGCCGCCCATGCCCAGCGTCGGCCACAGCGACATGTCGAACGGCATGCCCTCGCACGCGCTCGTGTCGGCGCTCGCCTCGAAGTTCTGGTGCTTGTAGCACGCGGTGGGGCACTGCGGGATGCCGTCCTCGTCCACCACGCCCTCGTAGATCGTGCCGAGCGAGTCGTCGCTCCAGTCGAGCAGCGACGCGTCCCGCACGGCGAAACCGACGACCTTGACGGCGATCTCGTCGAACGGCCAGCAGTCGTAGCCGATCAGCCACTGGTTCCACGCCTTGAACTGGCGCGTCAGCATGGCCTCGAACTTGGAGGCCACCGCCTTGGACAGCGACTCGGTGCTGTCCCAGCGCACGCAGTAGCTCAGCGATCCGTTGTTGGCGTGCAGCTGGTCGAAGATGTAGTTGGTGAACGGCGGCACGTAGGTCGACATGCGCTTGTCCCACTCCCAGTCCACATACTCGGCGCTGATGTACACGGCCGGGTCGCCGACCACGCACTCGCCGTCGGCCGACGTGATCGTTCCGAATGTCGCGTGCTCGCCGCTACTCGTGCTCGGAGCCGCGTTTGGGGCCGCACTCGAACTCGCTGGCGAGCCGGTTGCGTCGTCGTCCACCTCAGCCGAATCTGCCTCGCCGTCCACCTCCTCCGCGTCCGCTTCGTTCTCCGTCTCTCCATCGGCGCTCGTGTCTGCGCTGACGGCCGCAGTCGGCGCCGCCGTCGTCACCGTCGGGAACATCTCGGGCGCGGCTGTCGTCGCTACTGGCGTGGCCGTGGTCACCGTTGGAGCAGACGTCGTGGCCGCAAGAGCCGCGGTCTTGGGCGAACACTTGGCAGCGTCCACGCTGGCGAGCGCGCACGCGGCACCGGCCGCGACCAGTAGCTGGACGATCTTCATGGCGATAGCAAGCTCGAAATCGATGCGCACGCGGTGCTTGAGGGCTGAGCTGTTGCTGATTCGGACGCAGATTAATGAATGAGCTTGAGGTGCAGGCCTAACCGATCGGTATTGCAGCCACGGTAGTAAAGTATGGGCTGCGGTGCGATCCCACGACTGGCTGCGAATACCTGCCGGTGCGTCAACGTCGCCTTCGACAACGAGACGCGCCGGGTCTCCAATACCACGTGTGGTGGAGATGGGAGGCCAAGTGCAAGCGTGGTGGTCTGGCCAAGTTAGTCAGCAATGGGATGGTGAAAAACGTATTGCACCAGCTGGGATCGGCGAGGGTTCCGCAGCAGAGTGATGACGGTGATGGGATGGTCAAGGGATCTATTACAGTGTACGGTACGGTATGGTAGACTACCTAATGCGCACCACCCGCAACGAAGGCGAGGGTCGGTGGGTGCTGGCGGAGGTCCGCCACTAAGAGAGTGATTGCCGGTGAACGCAGGCGATAGTGTTGGGAGCACAGTCGAGTGGTCCGTGAGGGTCGCTGCAGCCTACTGTAGTAGATGAGACGATAAAGGTCAATGAAGACGTGCAGCACGCGGTGGAGGCCATCATGCGGCTGAGTCACGCGTCCTAGACGGAGAGTGGCCACCCCACTACCAGCTGGCGCATGCAGGAAGACCCCGGTCCATGCCTTGCTCCGTGGATCGCGTTGAAGATGGAGAGCGTACGTAGTGGAACAGCTGAGAGCGCAGTGTGAGCGCCGTCAGAGTGGTGAGAGCGTGGATGCAGTCGAGGAGCGCCATGCCACGACCACAGGTGGCAGCGATCGATCGATCACCCTGGCGTGACGGCATACATAGGTTGGGCTCAGAATCGTATCAGATCAACTCAGAAGTCCCGTCATCTTGGTCTGATCCGATTGCGTTCGTGTGGGTGGGACTCCAGTTTTTGACAGCATTTCCCAACGTCCTCGAACTTCGAGTCGAAGACTTCGAGTCGAAGCATGGCGTCGCCCTCCGCGTCCTCTGCGCTGCCGCCGCCCGCGCCGGCCTCCTCTCCCCCAGCCCGCCCCGCGAAGCTCTTCGTCTTCGGCCTCGGCTACTCTGCGACGCGCGCGGCGCGGGCGTTCGCTCGCCAGGGCTTCTCCATCGCGGGCACGGTCCGCTCGCGCGCGTCGGCGGCGCAGCTCGCGGCGTCCGACCCGGAGCTCTTCTGCTCCTCCGCGCCCGAGAGCAGCAGCGGCCGCACGCAAAACGTGTTCGTGTTCGACGGCGAGGCGTGGGACGCAGATACTACCGTGGCGCAGGCGCTCGAGGGCACGACGCACCTGCTCGTGTCCGTCCCTCCCGGCCGCGCCGAGGAGCATCCGGACCCCGTGCTGGCCGCCTTCCGCTCGCGCATTGTGGCGCTCGAGCCCTCTCTCCGCTGGGTCGGCTACCTCTCCACCATCGGAGTGTATGGAGAGACGCACGGGCAGGTCGTGGACGAGGCGGCGCCCGTGCGCTCGTCGGTGCGCCGGTCGCAGCTGCGCATCCGCGCCGAGCAGCTCTGGCTCGAGCTCCCGGGCCTCCCCGTACACGTGTTCCGCATCGCCGGCATCTACGGCCCGGGCCGCGGCACGATCACCAAGGTGCGCAGCGGCGCGGCCACACGCATCCACCTGCCCGGCCGAGTGTTCAACCGCGTGCACGTGGACGACATTGTCGCCATCCTGTCGGCCTCCGCGGCGCAGCCCAACGCCGGCGCCGTCTACAATGTCTGCGACGACGAACCGGCGCCGGCCGAGGACGTGACGGCTTACGCGTGCGAGCTGCTGGGCGTGCCCGTCATGCCGAGCCGGACGTGGGAGGAGGCCGAGGCGGGCATGAGCGCCATGGCCAAGTCCTTTTACGCCGAGAGCAAGGTCTGCAGCAACGCGCGCGTCAAGCGCGAGCTCGGCGTGCAGCTCCGGTACCCGACGTACCGCGAGGGGCTGCTCGCGCAGGTCATTGAGGAGGAGTCCGCCGGGGCTTCAGGGAGCGGACCGGACCTAGCGTCGCCGTCGCAGCTCGTCGTGCTCGCCAACATTGGCTCGCTGCGTGCCGAGCCCTTCCTGGACCTGCGCCAGGTCAGTTTCCGGCTCAGCCGCGCGCTACAGCGGCCAGTGGTGCCGTGCAGCTTCCGCTTCTCGCACCGCGTCGACGCGTCGGAACTGAACGGACTGCCGGCCAAGACGTTCGAGACCGTGCTGACCGAGTACCTGGCGCGCAGCACGTCACCCGAGGCCAGCGTCGTGGTGCTCCCGCTCTTTTTCGGCAAGAGCGCGACGCTTACCGAGTTCCTGCCGCAGGTCGCCGACAAGTGCTGGCAGCGGCACCCGCACCCAGCTGGCGCCAGTCTGGCGCTGCGTGTCGGGCGCTGCGTCGTCGACAAGGAGATCCCGGAGGACGACCGCGTCGCCCAGATCCTTCACGACCGGATCCAAGAGCAGCTCGTGGATGTCCCGGCCAGTGAAGAGGTTACGGTCATCGTGCTTGACCACGGGACACCGAGCTTTGAGGTGCACGAGGCCCGCGAGGTCGTCGCGGACCAGCTCCGCGCCATCTGTCGAGGCAGCGCGAGCGTCGTGCGCGTGCTCACGGCGTGCATGGAGCGCCGCGAAGGCCCCGAGTACGACTTTAACGACCCGCTGCTCGAGCACGCGCTAGACCACTACGACATCTCGTCGGGCGTCGTGGTCGTCGCCAAAATGTTCTTCTCGGGAGGACGCCATGCCGGCGAGAGCGGAGACATTGAGGAGATCTCGGACGCCGTCAAGCTGCGGCACCCGGGCGTGACGGTGCGCGTGACGGAGCCGCTCGGGAGCCACCTGCTGCTCACGGACATCCTCAAGGACCGCTTCCTCGGCGCCGTCAGCCAGGCCACGCCCGACCACACGCTTGCGTAACCTTAGTCTACTGCCAGGTGGGTGCCGAGACGCGCTTGCAGTGCATGTCGTTGGTATGATAGAGACCAATCCAGGTATATGGCTCTTGCCCTTGACTTCCCAACGGGTGCTTGCTTCAGACGTCTACGAGTCTTTGGTCACGCGGGTGGAGATACGAGCGACTTCATGGGCGATCCCGGCGGGCAGCTGTCCGTCGTTCTGCCGCGCCAGCTCAAGCGCACGCACGAGCAACAGGTTGTCCGACTCGGCACGCACAAGCTGGTTCTGGACGGCCGAGCAGTCCGCGCGGAGCATGGCGAGCTGGCCGGCGCCGCTAAAGTCGCAGTCCTCGTCGCGTTCTCCGCGTGCGGCCTGGTTGTCCATGTTGTGTCGAAGGAGCGCCGCGTCGACCTCTTTCGCCCGCTGAAGCTTGCGGAAGCGCTGGAAGTCGTCCGCAACAGCCTGGAGCTCGCTCGTCTTTTGGTGGACCTGGGCTTCCTTGGCGTCCAGTTGAGCCTTGAGCTTGAGCAGCTTCCTCTTCCACTGCGCCACTTGCTTTGCGAACTCGCGCTCGGTGGTGTGGCACGCCTCGAGCCTCGTCTTCATCACGGAGATCTCTTTCAGCGCGTCGTTGTTGCTGTCGACGAGTGCGTGTCGCTCTTCGCAGACGGCTCGGAGTTGGTCCTGGACGGCCGCGCTCTTCCGCTCCAGAGCCGCGTAGTACTTTCGCCAGTTTTTGCTTTGCTGGATAGCCACGAAGACGTGATAGCGTGAGTGTAGGGCGCCTAATGAGGAAGGGGAACGCGCACACGGACCTTGAACAGCTTGGAGAAGCGCTCGGGAGTGCGTGAGCGGACGCGATCACGGCAATTGCGCAGCAGCTCCGCCAGAAGCTGCTCGACTAGGGTGTCACACGTCACATGTCCGTTAGAACGAGCTACCTACAGCACGTCCCGCGTTCGCGTTCGATCGTACCGATGGCGGCGCACGTCCTGATAAAGAGTTGCGCCTGCAGCTTGCTGGTCCGAGCTTGAACAGCAGAGAGTGACGACGTCGGCACGGCGACCTGCAGCACTCCATACACAGCGCCTGCATGCGACTGTCAACCCTCGGGCCTTGGTTGGAAGCCAGCCAGTGCGCACGAAAACGTACCATCGCTTGATAGGAGAGGCGCTGACAGCAAGCTGATCGCGTCCCGAATGGAGCCGTGGAGCGGCGGACGAGTCAAGCCGAGCGAACAGCCGCTTGGGAGCCCGGCCGGGGCTTCGTGAGCCCTCATTTCTCCCAACACAAGCTGGTCGACCATCGGGTGGAACCGCGAGTCTTGCAGCATGCTCTCGACGTCCAGCATCGAGCCGCTGGACAGTGTGCAGCCAGTGATGCCGACCGAGACGGGCACTTGGATCGATCGCTCGGGCTCTCGCTGCGTCCAGAGCTCGTTGCTGCTGGGGTCAAACAGGAACAGGATCGCTGATAAAGGCGATGGCAATGCTGAGAGTTAGCCAAACAATTTCGGCAGCACAACCAAGGAGCGACCCACGGTTGAGTTTACCTGAGCACCCGTGAAGGAACTGGCCGACGGTTCCTGAGACGCTCGTGAACAGCTCGTGGACCACCGTCGCCTGCGAGATGCGGTGTAAGAGCGCCTTGATGGCTTGCACGGATGGACCCGTCACGACCGCCTCGCAGTTGCAGGCGTCCGCTTGGGCTCGTTGTGCTGACAGCTTGAGCTCCTCCGCAGCTCTTCGCTCTCGATCGGCACTCTCACGAGCAAAAGTTGCCTCCAACAGCCGCATTGCTTGCTCGTGCTCCTTCCTCTTCGTCACTAGCGAGATGGCCTGGCACCGCACTACGAACTCTCTCATCTGGCGCAGGCGGTGGACATACGCCGCCCACGACCACTTGGCTAAGAGGAACCGCCGCTTCATCTCCGTCTCGTGACCAGACCTGAGCTTCACACTCTGGGCCAAGACCTCCGCGCGGTCCGCTGCACGCTTTGCTTCGGTCGCGAGTCGCCAGAGGCGGAAGCCCAGCGCCAGTCGTTGAGGACCAGCCATGTATGTCAGCAATCGCCCTGCGAGGAAGAGCTTCGCGGTAGTTCTTGTGCTCACGAGCCGCTTCCATCGGTGAACGTAGCGGCGAAGCGCCCGCGTTGTCGTTATACGGAGAAACCGCTGGTAGTGCCTTGTCAGCTCGCAGGCTCCCTTCCACTGCGAGAATGCCCCTAGTCGTACTTGACGATGCATCACCACCGCGAACAGCCGAGCCGCTTTGCATCGCTCTCTTAACGCTGCGCACCGCTCTCTCCACAGTCTGAACGACCGTGCGGCGCTCTGTAGTACGAATCGCCTCAGCACGACCTTCAACAGCGCGGTAGTCCGAGCGGCTGTCTCCCCCCTACTCGCCTCTGTATGTGTCAACTGAGAGTGCGCGTCAAGTAGTCGCGACTCGGTCTTGTCCAGCGCCAGCTTTGTGTGTGCAAGCGTCGCCTGGAGCCTCGCCAAGTCTGTCGTTGTCGCTTGAAGCTCGTGGTCAGTTCTCTCTTGCTGGCGAGCCAGTTGAAGCTTCTCCTTGGCCAGCGAGCCAACAAGCAGTCGGTGGGAATTCCTCGACCAAATGCGCAGTGAAGAGCGGAAGAGTCCTCTTTCGTGGATGCGGATCACGTGATGTAGCCGCTCGCGCTGGCGGCAAAGCAACCGCAAGTGCGCTTTCCATTCATCCAGTGCCGCCTGCTTTATCGCCAAGCGCTTGGCACGGAAACGCAAAGTCGCCTTCTGCAGTCGAGATCGGCTCTCACTGACAAGTCGAAGCCACGCAGTGAGGACGTGGCTGACGCTCCGCTGGCGTGAGCGCTCGATGAGCTCACGAATACGCGCTTGTCTCTCCGCGGCGAGTTGCTCGTTCTGCTTCTGCCAACGGGTCGTGTCAACCCATGCTAAGAAAGCCATGCGCGTCACGACCACCTGAAGCACACAATGAAGCCTCTCGGAGCCTGCAGAAATGCACTGGGCCTCGCTGGTGAAAGCGCACCACGATGCCACCGCGTTCAGCTTGCGTTTTCGGGCGAAAGTAGTGCGCAACTTTGCTTCTCTCCGCTTCAAACTGGCTGTGACTTCAGAGCTCGAGCGCCAGTATCGAAGGCACAGGTGCTGGGTGCGTTGCAGGAGTTGCTGCCGTCGCTTGTCAACTTCTTGGTGCAGCTGGTGGCGTGTTTGGATAAAGATACTCCATGAATCAAAGTGAAAGGCTACGCGCCGCCGTTGTCGGCGCCATGAGAAGGCATCTAGTGCTTGAACAAGGCGTTTCTCCCGTCGTACGTGTGCTTTCCACGCCCCAATCCATCGGAACAGACTGACGAGCCGATTTGTACGCTCCAGTTCGTGGACGGTGAGAGCGTGGACCTTCTCAACCGCCTCGAGCTTCTCGTTCACCACCTCTGACGCCGCTTTCAGTGCGTGCGCCTCCACATTGTAGCGGTCAGCTGCAGTCCGCTCCTGCTCGTACAGAACGCGCAAAGTGTGCACGTCCTCCATCTGCGCTCGAAGTACCTCGGACTTCCACAAGCGGAACGCGCGCCCCTGTTTCCGCGTCACTGTCTTGGCCATCCATCGACGTAGCCAACTATCCAGCGCCGACTGCTTGTCAATAGACACTTGCCACACTGACAGGCAATTCTGCAGTAGTAAGCGCTGGTACACGACCCGCAGTCGCTCCGAGCCATGGCGGTGGGACCTCTTCTTGGCGACTAGCGCTTTCCAGGAGCCAAACACCGTTTGGACCACGGAAAACGACCACTTGATACTGATCATGGCCCGGACATCGTCGAGTGTCTGCTTTCGCCGTGCCTCCTTCTCCGCTGCAGCCAGATCGAGCACGCGCGATAGCCACGATGAGAACGCATCTCTCATCTGGCTAGTCGCTGAGCGGTGCAGTACGCGGGCCACTGCCGTCCGTAGAAGGTGGTTCTTGCGCGTGACTCTCCTCCAAGCATATACAATGTCTTTGACGCTGCAAGTGTTGGCCCGCTCCAAGCACAGCCTCGCGAACTGCTTGATCCGCTTGTGGTGGCGCCGAAACTCGACCCAGCAGCCCCAAGTCACCGCGAGCGAGTGGTGCGTGTGCATGTCTTTGAGCTTGGCGGTCGGCAACACGACGCGCTTTCTCCACATCCAGCGCTTCTTCCAGGCGGCGAACGCTGCTTGACGGCTCGCATCGCTCGCTTTCTCCCGGAAGCCGCGGACCATTAGACGGTGGGTTCTGATTCCATGGGCTGCCACGAGCAACCCCGCCAGCACCTTTCGCAGCGTGACTTGTCGAGCGTTTCTGGCGCATAGAGTTCGTATTGCGTGGCTATACCTTCCCTGTCGATGCTTCACATCGTCCAGACGGAGGAGAACGCCTTGAAACTCGCGCTCGTGGTGCTTTTGCCAGTCTTTGAGCCGCTGGTACAGCTCTTCATGCATCATCCCGTTGCAAGCCAGTTGCTGCTTCACAAGGTCGACTCGGGCTTCATAATCAAGAGAGAGTTGCTCGGACGTTGCCAAGTGGGACTCTGAGAGCGTGTGCTGCTTCCACTGGACCACAGCGCTCGTCAAACGCCCCATATAGCTCCTGAAGGCCCACCGGCGCACGATCTCTCGCGTTTGCTTCCGCCTATGGCAGAACGACGTCCAGGATCGCATCGCCCGCAGTAGAACACTGTTCCTCAGACGCGCCGCGTACTTGTCCAGCAGCCGCACTCTTTCCGTCTGGCCTCTGACCCGCAGGTGCCACCGATAAAAGCATTTCATCAGCACAATTAGCTGCTGTTTCTGCTCCGCATACGCGCTCTCGAGCTGCTGTCGCCTTCCTTCGACCTGCTGCTGGGACCGAAGCTTCCAGAGCGCTCGAAGATGCGCTTGCCACTGCGACAACGCCCATGAAAGCTGTCGCTTCTTCGCCCAGGTTGCCAACGACATCAGCTGGCGCTTCACTTGGAGCGTACGTTGGTGGAAGGCTTTCCAGCGCGCGAAACAGCGAACTATGTGCTGGTGCTGCATCTTGAATACGGCCTGCCGGAGTGCGCTCTTGTGTGCTGAAACCACGGAAGTTGCTTGCTTCCACGAGTTAAAGCAGCGAACGACCCCCAAATTCTTCAGTCGGTTGACGAAGGCGGCGAACTTCCGTCCCTCGTTGATGGAGCAACGCCACTGCGTCACACTCGTTTGAAGCCGACGTTGCAGCAGCTTTCCTCGGACAAATACCGCGCGTTTTCTCAGTGATCGCAGCAGCACAACAGCTTCACGCCAATGAATGATCACCCCAAAGCGCAGCTGGCGGTTCGACTGCTTCCGAAGGAACCTCCCGACCTTCTCTTTGATTGCGAGCTCCATCTGCATCTTTTGTTTCAGGATTTCATCTGCGTTTTGGCGCTCGTTGATGTGGCTCGACAACAGCTGCTGATTCTCCCGCCGACTCGCCTCGAGCTCATACCGGGCAGCATCCAGAGCGTCCTTGAGCTGGGCGATCTCGACTTGCATCTCATCCCCCTTTCGAATCAACTCGGCCGTTGGAAGCTCGACTTGAGTGCGATGAAACCAGGTCGTAAGCGCTCGTCGACACGCTCGGCGGCCCATGAGCGAGAGAAGGATGCAGCTCCCCGCTTTGCGGGCGCTTTCTGCACGGGTATACGTTCTCCAAGACGAAAAGACCCTCTTCGTGGTCAGGTTTGTTCGAGACAACAGCGCTGTGCGGATGATTTGCCGACATCTTCGTCGGATGCGCGAGTAGTCACGCCATTGCTCAAAGCTCGAGCGGGCGCTCGTCAAAGCGGACCGAGATGTCAAGTCTGCGAGCCGGGAGGACACCAACCTGCTGACGTAGCCTTGCAGGCGCCCTTGTGTCTGCAACGCGACAGCTCGCTCTATGGTCTGCACTCTGTCGACCCGCGTTCGTGTCGTCCAGACGCGCCATGCTCGCTCCAAGTTGGACGTCGACCACCTCGACAGGACGCTCACAACCCGCTGCACGCCGCGTGTCGCCTTGAGGCTCGCGATCTTGCCCTCCAGCAGCGCAACTGTCTTTGTGTGCTCCAGTTGCAAGTCGCCGTACAGCTGATTGAGCTGCGAGAACCGGATTGCGAGCTCCTCCTTCTCCTCGACCACCTTCTCGAGCGTGTCGCGCAGCGTCTGCACCGACAAGGCCACTCGCTTGGCCGCGTTCGGGTCCAGCGCGTACTTCTCCTGGTACTTGACGATCTGCTGCTGGCAGGCGACTTCCGCCTCGCGCACTTTCGTCTCCAGCGCCAAGCGTTGCTGCTCCCCGAGTCGCTCCAGCTGCAGCTTCTCCCTCCGCAGCAGTCGGATCTCCTGCTCGTGCTTGTCGCAGACATTTACGCGCTCGGGCTCGCGCGCCTGCTGCGCCTCGATGGCCCTCATAGCAAATATCTCGTGCGTCTTCTTAGCCGCGTCCAGCTCCTCCCGCAGCGCGTCGTTCTCCTGCTGCAGCTGCGCCATAGCGTCGTACACGGACGTGACGCAGAGCGCCGACTGCCACTCGGCGCCGAGCGACTGCTGGGCGTCCATGGGTAGTCCCACGGCGTGACTCGGGCCTCTGTTCTTGTCCAGAGCAACTCCGCGCTCCCGCCCTGTCGGCGCCTTGGCAGGCATCCCGAGTCGTCGAGCAGTGCGGGCAGTCGGCAAGGGCACGACCTGAGCTCCTCGCGCCCTTTCAATCCGCTTCATGGCTATGAATGTCTTCGGAAAGTCGCGAGAAGGTAAAGAAGGTGACGCGAAAGTGCACCAGGGAGTGTTGATCACTTTGACTCTCCTTTGCTTTTTCGCGCGCGCACATTTTTTGTATCGCGCGCCAGAAAGTGCGGCGGCGGGAGGAGGAGCGAGCATGAGCGACGCGTGGGCGGCTGGCGCGCTGCCTGTGAGGCCTCTGGACCCGAGCGACGTCATTACGGACGCTTCTTTCCGCACGCCCGAGCAGCAGGAGCCGCGAGACCGCAGCTTTCCGGCTGTGAAGGGGCGAGGCGACGCCACGCGGTCGATCGGCGCGATCCTGATGGACGAGCAAGAGGGCGAGCGCGGCACAGAGGCGGGCGACACGGACGCATCAGGCGCGCGAGACTTTGCGCAGTCGCACTTCCGGCGGCGGAACCGGCTCGAGACGCGGCTGGAAGAGCTGCAGCGAGACGTGGCCAAGCTCACGACCAAGCTGCGCTCTGGGTCCAACCGCAGCGCGTCCACGCTGGGCCACCTGTCGTTTGACAAGTCCACGGACGCTACCACAGCTGCAGCGGCTGAACAAGAGGCCCAGGTAGCGAGTAGAGCGGCGCGCGCGACCCCATCGAGCGCGACGAAGAAGGTTCGTGTTGAAGGCGCTCTGTGGCTCTATACGATCTTTAGGTGGTAACGGTTCGCGCGCGTTGTGGCAGCTCGCGCGGCCGGCAGATGCAACTCGCCGGAATAACAGTACGTGGCAAGGCTAGGCTAAATGCATCGCTGATGAATTATTGCGCGCTGCTCACGACGGAGTTTGCTGGCGTCTGTGTATAGCTCCAAGTGAGCTGACGACGCCGAGCGGGAGGATCAACCGAGGACAGTCCAATTCTGTGCGCACTCTCCGCAAACTCCACAATGTCACTACGGAGCGGGATCAACTACGTTTCGAGCTGGAGAAGGTGCAGATACGCTCCTTGACACCCAAGCGTGAGGACGGTTGACTGAATGTGCTCTTGTGCTGTGGTATGGACAGACCAAGCGCTCGCTGGCGCTGATTGAGAAGAAATACCAAGACGCGAAACGCGTCAAGCAAGCATACGAGAAGCTGAAGGTGCACTGCGACTCGCTGCAAGATTCGCTCGAGCTGTCGGAGAAAATCCGTGTTCGTCAGAAGAAGCTGCTGCAGCAACTGCAACGTCAACTGGAGAAGCAGCAGACTCAGAGGATCGAGTCGGCGAGGAAGATGAGCAAAGCAGATCGCCTGCACGCTATTGACAGGAGTGCGACACCCCGTAGAAGACGAGAAGAACCGCTGATGGCGCCGTCGCGGGACGATGAGACCGTTCCTCATCCTTATGGCGACTACGAAGCAAATCACGACGGGCAGATCCCTCGGGAAGCAAGAGACGACTATGACATCCTCGATTCGTTGGTGTCTCCGGCGAGTGTCATTCGTCGTAGCCATCGAGACAAATTCCCTGTCCGAGATGAGCAACCGGCAAACGAGCCGACTACTGCTCGCACCCGCCCCAGACACAAGCCAGCGCCGGCCCCCACAACCCCAAACAATCCGTACCGCTCCGACTTTGACAAGCTGCTTCGAACTGAACGCCCGCTACAATCCCGTTTCACAGTCCAGCGGCCTAGGCAAATATCCACGCATCAGAGAGTGCAAGAAAGGAGTGTCCCTCGGCGAGAACCTGCGTCCATGCGCTCGACAACGACGCAACCGACAGCAAATCTGCAGCAGCGAGCGAGGCGAAAGAGCCCGGCGAACCGCCCGAAGAACAGTTTCCTCGCGCCGACGAAAGCCAGCCTCAACCGCATGCACCAAGTGACCAGCAGGGACGGCGACCAGCGACGGCCATTCATCCCGTAACCAAGCGACCAGAGTGTTCGATACCCTCCCCATTTTGCCTCGACTGCACTGTTACCCGTTTTGAGCGTCGAAGGTCGCCTGCGCTCGATTCGAGACCAGAAATAGCACCGTGGCCTTCATTGATGGGGCGGTAAGTGGCATCGACGTGGGGTGAGGACTATTCCTTGCTTGTGTGAGCAGGCCACAACTACATGACACGTCGCGGCATCCTGCACCCGGCGTAGTATTTCACGCCAGTGGAAACAAGCGTAGGACCGGGCTCCATGTCGGACACCGTAGTCGAGCAGACGTACCAAGCGCTGCTAAGCGTGGTCCAGACGACGGCTGTGACGCGAAAAGTGCTGCGGCGTCCGCCGTTCACCTTTCTTCACAAGCTGCTCGTGGAAACAATCGGCGGCTACGACGTGTTCACGTCCGCACAGCTCGACTTCTCGGCCCTCACATCGAAGGAAGCCAAGGTGCGTACTTTTACCAAGCAGCGGCTTCTCTGATAGCATCGATCACGGCGCTGTAGTGGCTAACGCGTCGCGCCTTCACATGCCTGCCTAGGCTGCCTTCCTGACGCGAGCGCTGGCATTCGTGACGTTCGCGATGGCGAATGCCAAGGAGCAGTGCGTCTCGTGCCTGCTCCTCGTCAGCCCCATCAAGGTGCTAGCGGGCGTGGCCGTCGACGACACGCTCGAGTTCCTGCTGCAGCTGTGCGTGGTCTGCCGGTCTGTCGATCGCGACGCCAAAGACGCCGCTGCCCAGCAGGTGCTGCAGAAAGGAGACGAGCTGCTGTACAAGTCCAGCGTGAGCTTTCGTCGCGGGCTGATCCTCGTCCAGGCCGTGATCCGCACGTTCATCCGCCGCCGAGCAGGGAAGCGGCGAGCGAGCGAGATAAGCGCGCAGGCTCCGACGAGTCGGATCCCCATGTCTGTGGGCACGCGCTTCCTCAAAGAGCTGCCGCACGGCTGCATCTACGACGGAGTGATCCGCAGCGTGCACAACAACCGGTACACGCTCGTGTACGACCAGGACCCCGAGGCGCAAGACGACGTCGGTGAGTTCTCTCTCTCTATCTCTCTCTCTTTCTCTCTAGTTGTGGGGCGAAGATGACACGAAGCAGCTCACTCTTGATGGGATCGCTGCAGACGAGATTGAGATGAAGATCATCCTGGAAGAGTCCCAGCGGATCGCCATGTACCGCGACCGCATCTCCGAGTCGGGTCGGCGCATCTCTAAGCGACACAGCAAGCGCGCGGACGATGCCGACATTTCGCTGACGAGTCTGCCAGACTTGTCGGCTGGGTTTGCTGGCTTTTCGGCGCCTCACACTGCCGAAGTGGCCAATCTGCGGAGCATCAAGCGCATATCGTCCGGCGACACGGGGGCCGCGTTACTCGCACTGAAGACCCAGCAGCCTGTGCTAGTACGCTCGCTGTCCCAACGCCAGACAAAGTCGAGCCTGGACTCCCTCGGCAGCAGACATATTCGGCCTTCGCCTTCGCTCGAGTCGACATGGTCGCCTACATCAGCCAACAGCCGACAGCAAGCAGGACCACCTCAACCTCTGGCACCCGCCAGCTCTAGCGCCGAAGCTCCTGGCAGCAGCCACGCGGCAACGTCCGACGCCGATGTCGTGCGCGAAAGCAACCAGTCGCCAGCAGCTGCGAACGACACCGACGGGAAGACGTGGCAAGCGTCTCTCAGGAAGATGCTCGATGACGGGCGCCAATCCGATCAGAGCCTGCCTGGCGCTGCTATTGTCAATCGCCAAGTGGACGGCGAGAGGGAGCGGCATGCCGTTGTGCGCAAGAAGGAGAACGCGGCTAGTGTCCTAGCACCGCCATCGACTTCAAGCAGGTAAGTCCACTCACATGTGACCGTGTCACGAATAGAGTCACTCTGGTAGCTAACCGCTCTGCTGCGACTAAGGACCACGGCGTCGCCATCGCACATGCCGACCTTCCCCAAGCTTGGCATCCCCGGGACCAAGTCGTTAGTGCCGTCGGCCTCCAAGCGGCGACTGATCGACGCGACGGCCGACGCGAAGAGCAAGCCGTCCGCTCCTGGACGTTCCACCGCCCGCTTGAGCGACGCCGAGACGATCGTGGAGCCTGCCGTGAAGCTCGAAGCAAGTGCGGGTGACGTGACCAGCATCGCAAGGGTCCGCTCCAACAGTGTGATCTCTCTTCGCGGCTCGATCGCGTCCGAGCCGCCAGCAGACGCTGCGTTCACGGGCACGTACCAGTCGACGGACTACAAGACACAGGAGAAGCTGGCCTTCATCCGCGAGGTCGTCATGCACATCGACAGCTACATGCGTCGCAAGCGGCTACGCGTGATCGACCTCTTCCGCTTCTGCGACGCGGACGGCAACGGCAGCATCTCGCCGCAGGAGATGATCGACACGCTGTCGCAGATGGAGATCCAGCTGACGCCCGAGCAGGGCGCCGACCTCGTCAGCTTCATCGACAAGGACGGCAACGGGTCTATCGACATTGACGAGTTCGAGGAGATTGTGCGCGTCGCGCGCCGCCAAGACGCGCAGCGCGAGCAGCTCAAGAGGGAGCCACACGCGCCCAAGCGCGGCGAGCACAAGGCGCCGGGCAAGTTCACGGCCGTCGTCAAGGCGAGGCAGCGCATCCTGGACGAGTTCAAGGCGGCCCAGCCGGCGGACAGCGAGTGCGTGAGCAGCGCCCACCTGCGCGCCGTGCTCGTGGGCCTCTCGCTGCCCAACGTGGACGACGCGTGCATCAACGCGCTGGTGGACCGCGCGATCGCCATGTCCCTCGGCATCGGCCGCCGATCGAGCGGCAGCAGCAGCAACGCAAGTGCTGGCGTCCATTCCGCGTCCACGACCGCAGGAGCGAAGGCGGCGGAGGCGGGCGCGCCGACCAGCAGCAGCAGCGACGGCGGAAGACACGCGACCGTTACGTACGCGCACTTGGCCAAGGCGCTGGACGACCTCGAGTGGGCCAAGAAGGCCAACCGCTTCCTCAACCACGCGTGGATCGCGCACTTCGACGCGCAGATGGAGCGCGCCGCGCGCGAGTTTGACCTGCTCTAGCGAGGTGCGTCCTCGGCCACGCCGCGCCCGCAGGGTCATCAAGGGGTCTCGCTCACATGCTCTCCATAAAAACGACGACGACGTTGCGCTCGCGCCCGCGACCCACACGGCAGCACATCACCCTACCAAAGCAGCCCAAAGCAACCCTCGCTCCTCTATCGATCGATCGGCCACGTGCGGCTTACATGGAAGCTCCACGTCGCGGCTCGAGTGGTCGGTCCCTAGCGTCGGCGCGCGCGCGTCCGGTGGCGGGAGCAGTAGGCGCGCAGCTGGCCGCCCTCGCTCATGAACATGTCGTACGCGCCGCGCGACTCGCGGCCGCAGAGCGGGTGAAAGCTCGTAGTGCACGACGCACGGCTGCACGTGATGCAGCCGTCCTCCTGCTTGCAGAGCGCGCACTTGGAGCCGCGCATCTCGTCCACAGCCGCCGCCACGTGCGTGACACCGCGCATGCGCTCCACGTCGGCGAACTGCACACCGGGCGCCCACAGCGCGCACACCACGTGCGTCCACTTGCCCTCGCGCGTCTTCTTGAAGGCGCTGGGGTCGCGGGAGAGCGGGCACAGCTCGCACGTCTATCGGTCGTTCCCATACAGAAATTCTCATACTAACCGTCAGCTTACTTCCCTTCCAATCGAGCGAAGGACTGGGGGAGAGAGAGAGCATGTGACGCACCGCGTTGGTCGGCGGCTCCTTCATCTCCGAGCAGTAGTCGCAGTACCAGGGCGTGTCCCCCTCGGGTACGTCCGCAATGCCGTAACAGTACTGCACGACAAAGGCAGCAAGCACACAGACACACATGCCCCTGAAGGTCAGACACTCTCCCTTCCGACCGACCGACCGGGCAAACAAACAGACAGATGCGCTGGAGCATCAAGAAACGCGGCGCGTACCTGGTGCACGGCGACGCGGCACTTCTCGCACTGCACAATCGGGTCGTCGAGGAAGCCTTGGTCGCTGAAGCACACGCGGCACCACATCTCCGAGTCCTCCTGCGGGTCGACGGTCCCCGACGCCGCTTGCTTCGCCTTTGGCAGCCGCCCGCGGCGACGCGAGGGTCGTGGCGGCGTCTCGGCCTCCTCCTCCTCTTCCTCCTCGTCCTCGTCATCCTCCTCCTCCTCCTCGACCTCCTCCTCCTCCTCCTCGCTTATGTCGTCCTCGTCCTCGCTGTGGTCCGCGCCGCGCTGCCGCCTAGAGCGCCGCTCGTCGCCCTCGTCGCCGCCCTCCGAGTTGCTCGAGCTGTCCTTCCTCGTCGGGGGCGGCGGCGCCCCCACGGCCACCGCCAGCTCCAGCCGCTTCTGCACCTTGCGGCTCGCGCTCTCGACCTTGTCGACGCCCCACGCCCCGTCTCCCACGCGCTTGAGCGCGATGCGGATCCCGCTGACGGCCGGCGCCGCGCCGCCGCTCCGGCCGCCGCCGCCCGTGGACGTCTGGCGCTTGGCCTTGCGGCGCTTGACCACCATCTCCACCTCGGCGTCCTCGCGGTCCAGCTCGGCTTCCTCGTCGCTCCTGTACAGCTGCCGCTGGCGCGCCCGCCGGCCGCCGCCGCCGCCGTCCTTGGCGCGCTTCTTGCGTGCGGAGGTGCCCTTGCGCCCGGCAGTCGCCGGAGACGCCTCCTTGCGCCCGTCGATGAACTCGAGGTACATGAGCTCGCTCTCCACGTCCTGGTTGCGGCGGCGCTTGGGCCGCTCGATGACCTCGAGCCACTCGCTGGCCACCTCGCGCACGTCGACAGCCCCGGGGACGACCGGGCCCGTCACCTTGAGCTCGATCAGGATCGACAGCACCTGGTCCGCGTCGGCGAGCGAGCCGCCGCGCTGGCGCTCCTGCACGACGGCGCGCGCGAGGTCGCGCATCTCGGCGAGGAACTGCTGGAGCTCTTCGGGCGACGCCGTGCGCAGCCAGCCCTCCTGCACCTTGGACATGAGCACCTGCACGGGCTTGGGACCGAGCACCTTTTCCCAAAACTGCTCGTCGTTAAAGTCGATGGTCGAGTCGGACGTCTCGGCCGTGAACGTCGCCTTGGAGAACGACAGCGCCGTGCTCTGCGGCGTCGGCATGGACACAGACGGCTTCTTTTTCTTCTTGTCGCTAGTCGCACCCTCCGCAGCGTCCTCTCCCTCGGCGCTCTCCGCGTCGTCGTCGCCCGCGCCCTCGCCGCCCGTGGGGTCGTACCGCACCGTGCGGCTCGTGGACAGCAAGTGGTCAATGTCGAGCTCGTTGATGGCGCGGTTCTCCGGGTCCTCCTCGTCCTCGCCCATGATGGCGTACGCGCCGTAGCGGATCATCATCTCGACCTTCTCGCGGTCCAGCGACATGAGCGACATCATGTTGCCGGCGTCGTCGTCGTCCTCGCCGTCAAACTCGTTGCGCACGCCGCCCGTCTCGAACACGGCGTGGTGCATGCCGAGCTTCCGTGAGGCAATGTCGAACATCTGCGCCTCGTACGTCTTCTTGGTCACGAGCCGGTAAATGTTGACCGACTGGGTCTGCCCGATGCGGTGGCAGCGCGCGACGGCCTGCAGGTCGTTCTGCGGGTTCCAGTCGCTGTCGAACAGGATCACGACCGACGCCGCGATGAGGTTGATGCCCACGCCGCCCGCGCGCGTGCTCAGCAAAAAGGCAAACAGATCCGACTCGGGGTTGTTGAACCGGTCGATGGCCGCCTGCCGCGAGTTGCCGCGCACCGAGCCGTCCAGGCGCTCAATCTTGTACTGGCGCAGCTGGCACATGTCCTCGATGATGTCGAGCATGATCTTGAACTGCGAAAAGATGAGCACCTTCTTCTTCTCCGAGCGGAACTTGGTCAGCAGCTTGTCGAGCAGCACCGTCTTGCCGCTCGCCTGGATCAGGATGCGCGTGCGCTGCTGCTCGTCCAGCTGCGAGCACTCCTTCTCCTCCACGCCA
This sequence comes from Phytopythium mirpurense, assembly GCA_023338055.1. Taxonomy (NCBI): domain Eukaryota; phylum Oomycota; class Peronosporomycetes; order Pythiales; family Pythiaceae; genus Phytopythium; species Phytopythium mirpurense. The sequence continues at coordinate 5,686 of JAADXZ010000256.1, read as the reverse complement.
CGGATCAAGAACGGGTGGTTGCAGCACTTGCGCAGCTCCATCTCGACATTCACCAGGTTGGCGACCGTGCCCGAGGCGCCCATGTTGAGGAACGAGCGGTTGCGCTCAAAGATGGCGCGGTAGTACTTCTTCTGCAGCGTCGTGAGCTCCACGTCCACGATCGTCTCCTCCTTGGGCGGGATGCTCTTCTCCACGTCCTCCTTGACGCGCCGCAGCATGTACGGCCGCAGCTGCTCGTGCAGCCGCGCCACCTGCTCGGCCGTGTTGAGGTCGCCGAACTGGTCGTAGAACTCCTGCTGGCTCGGGAACTTGTCGGGCTCAATGAAGTTGAGCAGGCACCAGAGCTCGAAGACGCCGTTCTGCAGCGGCGTGCCCGTCATAAGCAGGCACGAGTCCCACTCAAAGTTGCTCAGCGACTGCAGCAGCTTGGCCTCGCGGTTCTTGAGCTTATGCGCCTCGTCAATCACAATGTAGCGCCAGTGGATCGTGTCCAGGTACTCGGCGTCCTGCATGAGCGTCTGGTACGACGTGACGAGCACGTTGAACTTGTAAATGCCTCGGCGCCGGTGCGCCTCGCTCGCGTAATAAAACTCGTGTTCGCGGATAAAAGCGCGCATGTCGGCGCCGCCCTCCGAGTCGTGGTAGACCACGCAGTTCATCGACGTCCACGTCTCGATCTCGCGCTTCCAGTTGCCGAGCGTCGCGAGCGGCGCCACCACGAGGAACGGCCCGCGGATGTGCTCGCGCTGCCGCAGGTGCTCGAGGATCGACGTCGCCTGCACCGTCTTGCCCAGCCCCATCTCGTCCGCCAAGATGCAGTTGCGCCGGTTGTACCAGCAAAACACCATCCAGTTGAGCCCCTCGAGCTGGTACGAGCGCAGCTCGTTCTGGTTCTTGTAGCTCGGGGACGTCTGGTACTTGGCCCACGCGCTCGGGTCCGGGCGCACGTCGCTGAACGTGGCCGGGTGCGCGCCGTCGAGGATCGGCGGGTGGTTGTAGCGGTGGTACGCGGCGATCTTACGGTCGTCCGTTAGCTGGTCCGCCCACTCCCACGTGCAGTCAACGTAGCTCAGGTCCCGCCACTTGACGAGGTACTTCTTGCCGCGCCGCAGCGCCGGCGTGAAGGCCTCGTCGCGCTTCTCGGCGCAGTGCAGCACGTACGGGTTGACCTCCTCGGGCTCCTCGACCTCCTTCTCGCTCAGGATGCGGTCGACCTCGAGGAACGAGTCGCTAAAGTAGGCGCTAAAGTCGCGCTCGTCGCCCACCACCACGTTCTCACGCGCCTGCTCCACCTGTCGCGCGTTCTTCTGGAGGTAGCGGCGCATCCGGTTGACCGCCTGGCGGCCCAGCGCCTCGACCTCGCGCACCGTGAGCCAGCTGACGTGCAGGTACGACCGCTCCTTCCACTTGACCAGGAACTCCATCTCAACCTCGCTCGCCGCGTCGCTCTGCTTGTGGAAGCGGATGCTCACGATCTTGTCCATCTGCGGGCCCTTGGGCTCCTCCTTGACCGGCGGCTGCTCCCGCGCCTTGTCCTCGTCCTCGCTCAGCTCAAAGCTCTGCTCCTCCGCCACGTAGCTCTTCTTGGCCTTGCCGGCGTTGCGCCCCGAGCGGCGCGCAGGACGCTCCTCCTTAAGCGCGACGGGCGCCGCGAAGGCGCCGTCCGAGTCGCTCTCGTCGTCCTCGTCCGAGTGCTTCTTCTTCTTGCCGCGGCCGCGCTTGGCCTTCTTCTTGAGCGGCTTGGTCACCGCGTGCGGCGCAAAGTTCTTGCGCTTCTTGCGGTCAGCCTGAGCCTGCACGAGGTGGCTGTGCTCCGTCGTCCGCAGCGCGCGCGTCAGCAGCTCGTTCGGGATAGTGCCGCCCGTCGACGTGAACTTGAACACCATGATCTGCGCGCGCAGCTGATCCTTCTGCTCCGGCGTGAACGCCGCGCGAAGCAGCGGGCGGCGCACCGGCCGCGGCACCGGCTTCATCTCGCGGACGCCTGAGACCGCCACGTTGGGCATGTCGGCGTGCCGAGCCGCCATGCCGTTCGACGTGCCCGCCGTGCCGGCCGGGTTCATGAACTGGATGGCGCCATTGCCGTACGTCTGGTGGATGTACCGGTTGTACGCGACCGCCGCCTCGCGCTCGCTCGCGTACGTGCCCAGCCGCCGGATCCCGCCGCCGTCGACGTGCAGCTCGGCGGCCCACTGGTTGGGGCGGACGTAGCGCACGCCCATGTTCCACATGCCGACCGTGAACAGGTCCGAGTTGTCCAGGTTGGACATGGAAGTGCGCTGTCCGTTGCGGTAGCCGAACGCATCGTACTCGGGACTGCGCACAAGCCCGGCGCCTCCGGGCCGCCGGAAGCGCAGCAGGACCGGCCGCATCGACTTGAGCCGCGACACGACACGCGCAAAGTCGTCTTGGCTCTGCACTCGGTAGCCGTCGACGGCGACCAGGTCGTCCCCGATCTGGATCACCCCGCTCGCCTCCGCCGGCCCGACGATGCCGCCTTCTGGCCGTCGGAAGCTCGTGACCGTCACGGACCCCGACCGCACGCTCATGTTCATGCACAGGCCGATCGAGCCCTTCTGCAGCAGCACCTCGTACTCGTCCGCCTGGAAGGGGACCTTCCAGCCGAGCGCGTGCGTGGCTTCCCTCCCGGGGGTGCCGCGCAGGACATCGATGGCCAGCGCGCTCGCATGGGCGGGGCTCGTTGCGCTCTTGGCGAAGGCCGCGAGGCGGGACAGCTCCGGACGGCCGAGCGCGTAGCAGTTCTCGTCCAAGCGTTGCGGAACCAGCGAGTTCGCCGGGAACGGAGGCGGCGCCAAGCCAGGGTCACCTTGTCCCTGCATGAGTGTCCCATCATCACACAAGGAGAAGAGCAGTTAGGCCGCATGCACCCTCGATCCAGCAGAAGCGGCGCTTACACGCACGGTGTGCCGTACCTTGGGCCGCACCATCGCCGGATCCATCGCTGGCCGGTCGTTCGGCGCCATTTGGGCCTTCCAGTTCCCGTCATTCGCTGTCGGCAGGCTTGGCATCGGTGGCTGGGCGTTCTCCCACGGTCGGTCCATCATGGCGGGGCCGACGGGCGGTCCGTCCTGGGGCGTCGCGTCGAACGAAGGCGCATTCGTCGGGTTGTTAAACATGCGAGACGGCGGCACAGCAGCATATCCCATGTTGAACGAACTCACTTTCCCAGGCCCCGGCGTGCCGTCGGCCATCGCCGCGTCCGAGGCCAGTGGGTTTTTCGCATTTTGGGTCGCGAGGGCGCGGGGATCGCCATGCAGCGGGCGAATCGGCGTCGGAGAAGGCTTCATGAACTCGCCTGGAGGAGCGTTTGGAAACGCAAAGCCCGCGGTTGATAATGAAGCGGTGCCAGTCGGCGCCGTCGCTGACTGTTGAGGCGGGCCATCGCTTGACGCCGTGGTCGCTTCCGAAGCCGACGGTTTCTCCTCGGATGACGGTTCGTCTGGCCCCTGCTTCATTGCGCCAGTCGAGTTTTCTTGACAAGTGGTTTGCTGCTCCGAAGTCAAAGCATCCTGACGAGGGATCGCCGGTGCGGTCGACGCTCCTGCGTCTTCTCCACCGCGACCCTTGCCGCCATCCTTCCCCTCGTCACTGGGCAGATCCACAGCTGTATTGCTCTCGTTCGCAGGCGCTTCCACTTTGGTCGTAAACGCTTCCGTCTGAGTCTGTGGCTCATTGACGCCCACCTCTTCCTTGATGTCCTTGGTGCCCACAACTTGCTCTGTCGACGCAGCCGACTCTAGTGAAGCGTCATCTGACGCCTGAGGCCTCGCATCACTCGCAGCTTCATCATTCGATGGCTGTAGCTTCGTATCCCTTGCAACCTCCTCGTCCGCCTCGCTCTCGTCTGCGCCCGCTGCAACGCTCTCCTCCGTCGCAACAGCGGGGTCTGCGGACTCTGCAGACGCCACTTCAACCTGCTCCGCAGCTGTCTCTGTCGCCGCCGCCTCCGTCTCAGGAACAGCCTCGGTCTGGTTTTCAGCAGACGCTTCCGACTGTTCAGGCGCCTCATCATGCGTTCCCTCTGCGTCCACCTGCGCGGCCTCGTCCTGCGCTGTCTTGTCCTCGTCGCTTGGCGTCATTGGCTCTTCTCCGCCACCTTCACTGCCGTTTACCGTCACCGCCACGACTGGCTCCACCGCGTCTGCTGCTGCTGCTTCCGCTGCTGCCAATGGCGACGAGGGCGTGCTGGTCGCGGCTTTTGATGCCGCCAGTGCGGCAGCAGCGACCTCCTCTGGCGCTGCCTCGTCGCCCCCGCTGGCGCCTCCATCATCGCACGCGGGCGGCGCTGCTGGCGGCTGCTTATGCGTCGCCTCCGCCTTGTCGGCCGCCCCGGGAGACGGGCAGGGAGAAGGCGCAGAGGGCGTTTCGCTGGTCGCAACCACGTCGCCCGACGAGTCCTCCTTTCCCACCGGTTCCGACTCCATCTGATATCCACGCGCTGTCCACGAGCAATCGCCCGCGCGTCCGTCAGTACCCGCGCGTCAAAAGAGAGAGAGCGCTCGCTGTATACATGCACGGGGAGCCAAACGGTACGCAGCGGCAAGCGCCTGCCGCGCTTCTCTATACAAAACGCAAGAGCTGCAAGCGCGTGGCGCGCAGGAGAAGCGGCCGAGGCCGAGACGCACCTGATGCTCTCTGCGTCGTCCCTGCGACCCTGGGAGCCACGAGCACCTCGCCGGAAAGCGCGCGCGCGTCCGCCGACTGCCGCGCTCCGTGCGAGGGGAGGGCGGGCTCTCGTGTCGCGGAGCGGGCTCTCGCTGCGCGGTCGGTCGGTCGAGCGCGCGAGTATTACCGGTAGGTAGGGTCGGTAGGTAGGTAGGGAGCTGCCTGCCTTTTCTTGTTCGCGCCGGGTGGCATTCCCCGCAGTACTCTAAGAAGAAAAGACCCCCACGAAAAGGGCGGAAAGCCATGGCTCATGACGAGGTTTTATCCGAACAAACCAAGGTTTTTCACGGGATCTTTCCTCTACAATACAATACAGTACTCGGACCGACTGCGCTTTGAATAAGAACGGCAACCAGGTCAAGCCTTCTCTCTTGTTGCTTGCTGCTCATGCGCCCGGCACTCGCGGCTTTTGCGTGTAACGAGCGAACTTGTTTGTGCTCGCTCTTGTTTCAAGTTGAAGCCATTCGCTTCAACGTCACTAATGTACAGTACCACACGCAAAGAACGGCTTTGTGGCGGACCGACCAGCAAGGGGAACGTAGGCTCTTCGCGTCACGTTGTGCGGCCGTTCGTGCCGTCACTTGTTACCGGGATCAGTCTGACCGGCACGTACACAGGTGAAGGGTGATGGCGCCTCATCAACCGCACCGAGACGTAATCCGTCTGAACAATGGGGGCGGCCGGCCCATCCTCTCTCTCATGGCGACCATCCGAACGGCAGCCGCAGACTGGAGGAGAGTCGACTCAGTCGCTGGGAAGAGAGACCCACCCAATTGGTGCGTAAGGAGCGGAGCAGCACCGAGTGATCAGCGACCGTGCCACTGTGGAGCACCGTGTGATATGTACACTGTTATGGTCGGACGTTCGCTTCAGCGTTTGGCATCTCAGATGGTGACGTCAAGAGCGAGGGAGGGAAGGAAGACAAGGGAAGGAGCACTTAGTGAGTGTAGGTACAGTATCGATACAGGGACGGACCACTGTGCAGATCTGCAGTGCGTTG
>JAADXZ010000255.1:0-30142 GCA_023338055.1 Phytopythium mirpurense | reverse complement strand
GTGTGTGAGAGAGAGAGAGAGAGAGCGAAATCCAATGGCAGTCCATCGCTCCTCAAGAGAGGATTGTTGTAGGGACACGTACCATGGTGAGTTTCGAGTCTCGGTAGGGCACGAACTTGCCTTTGACCTTGGCGTTCATGGCCTGGATGACTTGGTTGAGGCAGTACAAGCTCTTGTTGATGTGGCCGGTCTCGCGCAGCTGCATCCCCGCGGCGCCCGTGTCGGTCGCGCGCTCGCTGCCGGCGAGGTCCACGATCGTGAGCTTCCCGTACGTCTTGCCCCTCGCCACTGCGCTCTTGTTGTTGTCATTGTTGTCGCTACCGTTGCTGCTGCTGCTGCTGCTGCTGTCTCTCGCGTCGCCAATCGGCTCGGCGTCAATGTAGATGGTCACGAGGCAGTGGCTGCGGTTGGAGCAGTCGTTGAGCAGGTGGCTGGAGCGCGCGCGGTTGGCCGCGGCCGCCTTGACCACGCGCACGATCTCGGCGGCCGTGGCGCACTCGACGACGGTCGCGTTCTCGAGGAAGAAGCCGTGCTGCTTGGACGCGCGCACGGCCAGCGCCTCCTTGCGCGGGTCGAACACGTCGCGCACCGTCTCGTTGTAGATCTCGACGCACGTGACGCGCAGCGTGTACGCGACGTGGAGGCGCCGCGCGTCGATCGCGTCCATGAGGCACGCGGCCGTGCGCGGCAAGAGCCCGTCGGCCGCGTGGACGCCTCCCGACGGCTTCTTGCGCCTGGCCGCGGCCTCGCCGGCGCTGCCGCTCGCCTCCTCCTTGCCGAAGACGGTGAACGACTTGCCCGCGCCCGTCTGGCCGTACGCGAAGAGCGTCACGGGGAACCCGTCGAGCGCCGCCTCGGCCAGCTCGCGCACGCGCAGCTGCTCGAACACGTCGGGCTGCGAGGCGGTCGCCGGCAGGAAGGCGTCGCACCGGAACGTGGCCGCGTGCTGCCGCTCGGCGTCCGTGTAGACGCAGACCGTGTCGGGCCGCCCCGGCAGCACATCGACCGCCTCCCGGACGCCACTGGGGCTCGACGGCGGCAGCGGCCGCACGCGGATGGCGACGCGGATGCGCTCCTCCTGCTCCGACATGACGGCGGCGCAGAGCGAGCAGGCCGAGCCGTGGCTTGGGGCTCAGAGCCGAGCGAGGGACGAGCAGGAGCCTATAATTAGTGAAGTGAGCGGATGATGGGACGGTCGTCTTCAACGCGGTCATGTATGCGTGTTGGAAGGCGATGCAGCCGTCAGCGGGGGAAGCAAAGAAGAGCAGTAGCAATGAACGCTCTACGCAGCACCGCTCGGCGTTGGCAGACACGAGAGACGGTGGGGACGAAAAGAAAGCGAGCCAAGCGCGGTCTTTCCATTCCCAAGTCATCCGTCATACACAACGACGGCGAGCGGGTAGAGCACAGAGGGTGGAGGAATAAAATGAGCCCGCTCGAGTGCGGCGAGGGAAGGGCGGCCGCGTGTGTGCTGTGCTGTACCCGGTACTGCACACACACACACACTCACACGCACGCACGCGCGCATACTTACGGACGCGCGGCTTTGCAGCTGCTGTCGTCGTCGTCGAACTCGAGCGGGATGAGCTTGATGTCGCAGCCGTCGCGGTGCGGGCTGAGCTCGATCACCGTGTTCTCGTACGCCTCGAGGTACGGCACCTTGGCGGCCTCGCAGCCGGCAAAGTAGCCCATGAGGCACCGCTGGATGGACTCGCTGCAGATGACCATCACGTCGCGCTTCTTGCGCTCGAACTCGACGATCAGCGAGCGCAGGCGGCTGATGACGTCCACGTAGCTCTCGCCGCCCACGCCCGGGTAGCGATACCGCAGCTTGTCTTTGATGCGCGCCGCGTAGTGCTTGGGGTAGAAGCGCTCGATCTCCTTGTACGTGAGCCCCTCGAAGTCGCCGCCGCCCAGCTCGTTCAGCAGCGTCGTGCACACGATCCGCTTGAGCTGCGGCGTCGGCACGTACGCCACCGTCTCGCGGCAGCGCTTCATGGGGCTCGACCACACCTCCATGGGCCGCTGCAGCTCCTGCTTCTCCAGGAAGCGGCCGATCGCGCGCGCGACGCGGTGGCCCTCGGGCGCGAGCTCCGTGTCGAGGCCCAGGATGCCGTTGAGGCTCGTGACGCTGCGGCCGGGCTGCACGAGCCAGATGCGCCGCGGGAAGAGGTGGATGTTCTGCATCAACGACACAATGTGCGACTGCAGGAAGCCCTGGCAGAAGCGCGCCTGGATCTTCTCACCAGCCTATCGACAGACACACAGCAAGGTAGGAAGGTAGGTAGTTGTCAGTACAAGCCAACGCGGTTGCCACATACTCGGTACAAGACGACAGACCACCGTAGCCGGGCACGTACGTTGTAGACCTTGACGTAGCAGGCGTTGCCGTCGTCCTCGCTGTCCTCGACCGTCTGGTAGACCTTTTCGTACTCGGCCACGCGCTGGCGGAAGTCGGCGAGCGCCTTCTCCGGGTCGACCCCTCGGTAGTCGTCGTTCATGAGCTTCCGGCGGTAGTTGGCGTCGAGCAGCTGCTCGTTGTCGCAGATGCTCTCGACGAACATGACGCGGATGTTCGAGTGCGACTTGACCTTGTCGAGGATGTGCTTGCGGCGCAGCTTGGTCGTGTTGGTGGCGTCGAAGACGGCCACGTGGCCCTTGGTCTCGAGCCAGTCAATGAGGTCGTCCAGCACCTCCATGGCCATGTCCTCGCGCAGCTGCGAGGCGTCCGAGTTGTCGGCGCTGAAGAACGTGGCGTCCTCGCCGGCCTTGCCCAGCTGGCGGCGCAGGTTGCCCACGTTGAACATGCGCGTGGGGAAGCCGAGCCACTCAATGTAGCGCGTGGCCTTGTGCACCACGAAGCTCTTGCCGCGCGCGGGCAGCCCGACCATGACGAGCACGAGCTTCTTCTGCGACGACATGAGTCCGTCCGCGGCCTCCGCGGCCGAGCCGCTGCTGCTGCTGCCGCTGCTGCTGCTGCTGTTCTCGTCGCCGCTGCTGTCGCTCTCGTCGCTCAGCTCGCCCGGGCCCTTCTTCCACATAAAGTGCGACATGCGCGCGTCGCCCAGCGAGTTGAGGCGCCGCAGTCGGTGGGTCGTGTACCGCCGGTGCATCGTGCGCCACAGCATCAAGCGCTTGCGCACGTCGCGCACCGCGTCCAGCACCGTCTCGTGGTAGTACACGGCCTGCAGCCCGAGCGCGAGCGCCACGGCCAGCGCCCAGCCGGCGCTCGGCAGCTCCACCTTGACCATGCTGTGATGGAGCGAATGGATAGGAAGGAACGGACGGTAGTATAGTCGCGGTAACGGTAGTGTCGCTCTTGGCTCCGCACTCGGTCTCTCGGTCTGTGCGGCTCGTATCGACACGCAAGAAGCGGGAGAGTCTTCGTGCGAGACTGCTTTTCTGTTGTGGCAGCGGCTGCGGTTCGTTCCCCCTCTCGTTTGACGTGACGCGCGGGCGGACCGGAGGAGCTCCTCAGTTTTTTTTCTTGTTCGACCTTCTCTTCTTCACTTTGACTGTCCTTTTTGGCTCCGCTTTTCTCGGTCTGAGGTGGTTGTTTCGTCGCATTTAGATTTAGATTAGAAACGTTAGACACGACGATGGGGAGAACAGGGCCAGCTGGGCACTGAACGTGTCCCGCATCTTCTGCATGGAACTGAACCTGGGTGAATGGAGCCAGACGATTCAAGTGGGACAGAATCTCATTTAGAAACGATTCGTATCTAAGTGGCGACGTTTATGCGGCCAACATGCTTTTGCTGCATGGATCCAGACGCCGCGCGTCGTAATCAAGCATAAGGGTGCCGCGTGACGAGACGGGGGCGGATGCGCGCTTCGCGGCGACAACACGTCGAGGCGCCGCAGCGCCACGCGACCACGATCCAGGTGCGCGCTCCATGGAGATTCGCGACGATCGACACGCCGCTACAGTGTAGCGGGTAGTGGGACATCTAGCGCAAACTGTTCTCCTGACAGAGTGTTGGCGATGAATGTTAGCAGCGGGTCTTCCGCGGCTGGCGCGCGCGGCAGCGCGTCGTGTGGCAGGTGCGCGCGCAGGTGGAGGCACTGGCCGCCGAAATCCACGCGGAGGTGGCGTCGGACGGCGCGCTCCCGGGCTCGGCCGCGGCTGCGCTGGCGCGCTCCTGTGACGTGGCGTGGCTCGCGGACGGCGCGCGGGGCGGGAGGCTGCACCTGCCGCGAATGCAGGACAGCCTCTTTGGGTTCGTCTACGACTTTCCTCCGTGTCGACTATCGACCAGCGAGGATGGAGCCACGGAGGACGTCGCCATGGTTGACGCTGTTCCATCTCGAAGTGGCAGTGGCCGCAGCTCTAGCAGCAGTTCTAGCCGCAGCTCTAGCAGCAGCTCCCGTCGCAGCTCTGGCAGTAGCGATAGCGTCAACAGAGCTGCTGGCTTTGCGAGCAATCAATGCGCTTCAGAAGGACCAACAGCCGGAGATGCGCTGCCACATGATGCTGCTTGTACGCCCGACTCTGGGCAACCGATTGGCTGCCTCTGCCTCGACGCGGCTACGCATGGACACGCGCAAGACGGCTACCCCAAGCAGCGACAAGCGGTGGCTGATGGCGGCGGTGACGCGCTGCCCGTCGCTCCAGACGCACACAAGCACGCATGGGCGGCGCCGAGTGTCGCGGAAGGCGAGAGCAGCGCGCGCTTGTCGGTGGACGGCGTGCTGGCTACGCACACCAAGGCGGAGATCCTACTCGAGCTGCAGTGGGCGCGCCAGGCGCTTCGGGAGCGACGAAAGGTATGCGCGTGCCGCTTTGCCGTTCACGTGATCGCCCTCGGCGCGTGTGCGTCTGACGCCATGGCTGCAACAGTATCTGCGAGCCAAGGAGCGCGTGGAGTGAACGTTCGAGACGCACGATTAGCGAGCGGCGGCTGACCGGAATTGCACACACTGTCCGTAATAGCCTTAGCACATTGAACACACAAGCAGGTGCCGCGCCAGTCACGGCCGCGTGGCAACCCGGGCGCGCTCAGAAGCGCAGCTCGTGGACGCGGTCGTTCTTGGTCAGCGAGAACTTGGCGTTGAGGTAGGCCGTCAGGTACCGGTCGCCGCCGAGCTTCTTCATGAGCGCAGCGTCCACCGCCTTCTGGTCCTGCTTGCGCTTCTCGCTCACCCCCGCGGTCTGCAGCGCGTCAGCCAGCACGCATAACGGACGGTGCATACGCCACAGCGGTGAGCGTTCACCGGGCTAGGAACTTCATCAAGGAGCGATCCCAAGCGCTCATAGGGCGGACGCCAGTCGAGGCGAGCAGCCATCTTCCAATGAAGAGCCGCTCGCGTTGGCAGCATCCATGGCAACCCGACCCTCATAACAGGTAGCAGCTAGGACAATAACAAAATAGATGACAGAGAGAGAGACGCACCTCGTTGGTCGCGTCCTGAGCAAAGAAGGCGCCCTCCTTTCCGCCAGCCTTCTTCTTCTCCTTGGCGAAGTACGAGTCGTCGATCTCGGGCAGCGCGACGTCCGTCAGGTCCACCTTGGTCGACGTGGCGATCACGTACGCCTGGTTGACGCGGCGCAGCGGAACGCCGTTCACCTTGTACGGGCCCGTGATCAGCAGCGTGCCCGACGGCAGCTGCTTGAGGAACACGACACGCTTGCCCCGAAAGCGACCCGAGAGCAGGATCAGCACCGTGCCCGGCGTGATGGACTTGCGCAGCTTGGCCGGCTTCTTGCTGTTGCGCGCCGTCTTGGCCGACGCCAGCGGCTTGGGGATGTAGTCCGCCGGATACCACTTGCGCGTCGTGAAGGCCGGCGTCGTGGAGGACTCGGACACCTTCTTGCCTGCTCCCTGGCCGCTCGCGGCGCGGGGCGAGGCGCGCCGGCCGTTCGTGCGCGCCAGGCCGTTGGCCGAGATCGCGTTGATGCCGCGCGCCAGTTCCACGTTCTGGCGCTTCTCGTGCTGCTGCGCAGTCATTTCGGACCCGTTTCTCGATCTGATTGGATAGGTCGAGAGGTAAGACGCATGTTGATATGTGCATTTCGACCAGGGGAGCGTCAGAGGCCGTTGTCGCCGCCATCAGACCCGTCCAAGTCGACGCGCTTCCCGTACCTCCCGTCGATCAGCTCGTTCGTTTGCAAAGCTAGCTACTCGTCCCCCCTCGTTGATAACCACTCACGAGCGCTATTTTCATCCAATCAATCACGTGCATGTTAAGAATTGGCGGTTTAATTCACCCAATCAGACGACGACTTGCTTACAATTGTTGTGTTTAGAACACCACTTGGACGTGGTACACACCAACTGAACCAAAGTTGCAACATGCACACATGCCTCCTCCTCATTCTAGCCGACCGCTTGCTCTCTCCATCCGCTCCCGGATCAGGACCTGCCTCAGGTCGCCCGGGTCGCTCGCTCTACGCCTGGTTGTGCTTTTCGTAGAGCGCCTTCTGCTTGGCCTGCTCCTTGGCCAGCTTCTTCAGCTGGCCCTTGCTCAGCGGCTCGCCCGCGGCGTCATGCGTCGGCAGTCCCTGTCGTTGCCAGCCAGTCATGGATAGCATAGCACTCGCCCACGTTAGCAACTACAGACAGTGCAGAGAAGCCCCAACACACGCGCAAGGCACCCACATTGTCGTCGAACTTGGAGTACTTGGCCTTCTCGCCGAGGAACATCTCGGACGGGTGGATCTTGGCCTTGGCCTCGGCCTCGGCCTTCTTGCGCGCTTCCTCCAGCAGGCGCAGGCGCTTCTGCTCCTCCTTCCGGAGCTTCTCGGCCTTCTTCTTCTCCAGCTCCTCGACCAGCTCGTCCTTGTTCGCGAGCTTCCAGATAGCGTTGCCCGCCGTGCGGTCCTCGAGGCGCACGCCCACGTACGGCAGCTTCTCGTCGCGGACCACGTCGCAGATGCGAAGGACGGCGTTGGCCAGCGCCTTGGCGTCTCCATCGGCGCCCGAGCGAGCGGCCTCGCGGATCTCGTCGCGGAACTGCGCGAAGATGTCGAGCACCGGCGCGAGCACCGTCTCCTGGTCGGCGCCCTCTCCCGAAGCGGCCAGCGGGAAGCCCAGGTCGGCGGACGACGTGACGAGGCCGAAGATGGTCAGGATGCGCGTGATGTACTCGGCCGCGGCGCGGATGATCATGGACGCCTGCTCCTTGTCGCTCGCCATGTAGCGGTTGACGTCCTTGGCGAGCTGCTGCAGGTGAAGGATGGCCGCCGGCGTGTTGAGGTCGTCGGCGAGCGCCTGGTGCACCTTTTCCTTGCAGTCGAGCAGCGCGTCGTTGAGCTTCTTCTCGACGTCCGTCCACTTCTGCGCCTTGTCGACGCCCAGGTCGCGCAGCTTGACCTTGACGTTCTGGAAGAACTCGCTGAAGAAGCGGTCGACGCCCACGGCCTCGTCCATCGAGTTGTCGTTGTAGTCCATGGGCGTGTTGTACTTGTGCAGCAGGAAGAGGAAGCGCAGCTGGCGGCTCGAGTTGTCCATCAGCGCCTCCTGGATCTTGACAAAGTTCTTGAGGCTCTTGGACATCTTGAGGCCCTCGATGTTCAAGTGGCCCGTGTGCACAAAGTAGTTGACCCACTGCTCAAAGTTAAAGTACGCCTCCGACTGCGCGATCTCGTTGTCGTGGTGCGGGAAGCGCAGGTCGATGCCGCCAGAGTGCACGTCGATCTTGCCGCCGCCCAGGTTCTTGAGCGTGTCGCTGGCCATGGCCGAGCACTCAATGTGCCACCCGGGGCGGCCCTCGCCCCAGGGCGACGCCCAGAACGGCTCGCCCTTCTTGGACTTTTTCCAGAGCGCAAAGTCGCTCGCGTTGCGCTTGTCGCTCTGGCCGACCGACAGCGCGCCCTCGCCCTCGGCCAGGAGCTCCGACTGGCCCACGTTCTCCGGCAGCAGCTTGCCGTACGCCATGCCCTTGGTGTTGCCGAACGCCGCCGTGTCAAAGTACACCGACCCGTTGCTCTCGTACGCGAAGCCGTTCTTGATGATGCCCTCGACGAACTCGATGATCTCGGGCACGTACTCGCTCACGCGCGTGAGCACCGTGGGCGTCTTGATGTTGAGCGACGCCATGTCCTCCAGGAACGACTTCTCCCAGAACTTGGACAGCTCGACCGTGCGGCGCATGTTGTCCTCGGCCGACTGCTGCGCCGCCCAGTCCATCACGAGCTTGGCGCTCGCGTCCTTGGCGGCGGGCAGCTCCTGGCCCGGGTGGGCCTCCTTCCAGCCGTTCTCGGCCGCGCGCAGAATGATTTTGTCGTCAATGTCCGTGATGTTCATGACGAGCTCGACCTCGAAGCCAAAGTAGTCCTCGAGGATGCGCCGCACGTAGTCGAAGCACGTGTACGTGCGCCCGTGGCCCAGGTGCGTCTGGTCGTACACCGTCGGCCCACACATGTACCAGAGCACGCGCTTGCCCTTCATCGGCACGAACGCCGTCTTGGACCGCGTCATGCTGTTGTACAGCCGCAGCGGGTAGTGCTTCTCCCAGTACTCGATCAGCGACGCCATGGGCGCCGGCGGATACCACGTCGGCTGCTTCACCGAGGGCGCACTTCCAGCCGCAGCGCCCGTCACCGAAGGTGTCGCCATGCTTGTCGGAGGGGGAGTACGAGGAGGGAGTAAGGAGGAAAGGCGGGAGGGAGGGAGGGAGGGAGGGAGGGAGGGAGGCTTGCTGCTGCTGCCTCAACCCGTTCGATCTGGAAATGGGAGCCGCTGGGTGGTGCCAAAAAGCAAAGAGCATTCTTGTGGTGGAAATTTTATTAATGGACAATGTACTTGAATAGAGCGAAAAATACGTTAAAAAAGAAGATTGATGTAAAAAGTGGACCAAGTGGACCAACAAGTCCGTTCTTGCATTACCCTGTGGCCCATACAAAATGCACTGCCTACATCGCGTGTTGGGTCGTTGGAGGCATGCGGACAGACCCGCAGGCTAGTTGTCGATCTCGTCATTGGCATTGAAGTTGGCGAGCACGTGCTGTCTGTCGTTCATTCATGAAGCGCACGGTAAACACTATCTTCTAGACCGTGGCGACAAATGCCTTCATCTTGCAAGTATATTTGTCGAATATGGATAGGCTGGAGGTGTGAGCTGCGCATACGTTGTTAAAGCTTTATCATCCTTCCGTGACTATTGAGGATAATCATGATTCAGCCAGCTACACGTACATTTCGTTCATCAGGATGCTGTGTGCACGCGAAGAGTTAGTTGTCTATATGGCGCAATATAACTCGAATAGGCCAGCTGGTAGCTATGATATTGTGCATCACGTCGGACTCGGCGAGAATGAGCGCATTTACGTCGAATAGAACAGACTAGAAAACGTCTGAGTGATGTGCTTTTTGTCGAAAACGATTAGCATAAATTCAGCAGCCTGTTATTGAGCTTGAATGCACTACGTAATAACAGGCGCATCGAATGAGCTGACGACGATGCTGGTGCTTGTTATGTTTGATCCAAGTTCTTTGCAGGCCGGGGTCGCCTCGTGCCTCTCGCGATTGTGCCCGTTTTCCGTTTTGTAATGCTATCAGATCGCTGGCCTGCGACACAATCTTGGGGCAGACAAGATATCCACGCCACCAGCTGGACGAATTAGAGAGCAATATCGTGTCGGTTCGCATCGCTCCCGCTACTGTTATTACGGAAGTGCGCAAACAAGCGACTTTCCGTGTCAGATGAACCTCGAGAAGCATCGGTGTCGGTGGACGAGCGGGAAGACGATACTTCACTTCAGTACTGTAGACGCTGACATAAATCCATACTTGAAGTATATCAGTCGCCGGTGACGTGAACGATGGTTGGGGTCTGCACAAAGAATAGCGGGGTTTCCAGAGGGCGATGTAGACTAAGAGGGGACGTGAGTGATTCGGTGGCGATATGAGTGCGTTGTAGCGTTTGAAAGGCATGAAACGGTTCATTCACTTATATCTATTGGCCAACAAGAGGAGACCAACCAGCACGTGCAAGAAACCACTCCGGGGTTGCGTCCGATCCGTTGTCAACAGCTCCCCCGTAGCCTGTCTGATAAGAGAAGAGACTCAATTTGGAGCTCGACCCTTTTAGTATGTTCGAATGCAACATGCCTACTCAGGAGTATGAAGTTCTCAAACTGAAGTAAGAATGATTCTGGAATTTATTTATGGAAATAAGCACTATTTGCAATACTCCCATACGTTTCTTGACCGTATCTTGATTATAGTCATTATTGCGGTACTGATTATGTGCTGGAAACATTCTCCGACGGCCTTACGAATTGTAAGTTACACTTCCGTAAATTGCAGGTTTGCCTTCACTGCGTTGTGGCAAAAGGCAAGAAACTGCTCTCATGAACATGGAGAACCTGCTCTCCATGTTCTCCTGCACGCCATGCGACGCTTGCAAGATAGCACGACGTTATGACCGGGGATGTTGTGCTCTCCCTGAGACGCAGAATCGATTCTTCGGTTCAGTACAGAAGAGTCGCCAACAAGTTGAAGTTGTACCGGCCTCCGAATGCCAAATTCACCGCAACAACAAGACCATCATTGCCCAGCCCAAAGTGGAATCGATTTGAAAACAAGAGCGGAGAGCGAAAACGAAATGCAGACCACCTGGAAGCGTTGGGGAGTCAGGACTCGATGTGCAGCTCGCGGAACTGAGCCGTTGTGAAGTTGCGCCACCGCGCGTACACCAAGCCCACGATCGTGAAGGCCGCGACCAGGATCCCCGGCACCAGCGTGAAGAACACGTCCACGGCGATGTACACGAGCAGAGCCGTGGGGACTAGGAGCAGCAGCCAGAGCAGCCACATTGGGCCGGGGACTGGGCAAGTCACGCAACAGTGTCAGCGAGATCGCCAATAAATACCGTCAACATCGGAGCAGTGGTTGCTCGTCTGCTCGTACCCTTGAACGGACGCTCGACTTGCTTGTGCGAGTAGCGCATCTTGACGAACGCCCCAAGGATCAGCAGCTGGTAGAACGCCGACAGCGCGTTCGTCATGCCCAGGATCTCGTCGAACTCGAACTTGATGAGCACGAAGATGATGATCAGACTCGCGAAGATGGAGTTGTGCGGCGTGTCGAAGCGCTTGTTGCGTCTGTCAAGCGATTGCACAGAGTAGGAAGGAAGCACGTTTGAGTGAGAGACTGTCGGTCGGGAACCAGCCAACATCTACAGCAGTAGTCCACGTACGCTTTGAGAAACGCCGGAGCCAGGCCGCACTCGGCCATTCCCAGCAGCTGGAACGAGTCGCAGAACAGCTCCGCGATGTACATGCCCGCGTTGCTCACGAACGTCGCCAGCACGACCCATGTGAGCAAGAACTCGCCGCCGATGTCCTTGGCGATACTGGAGAAGGACCCGTCCTCCCACGTCGTCCAGTGCGGCGAGTTGAATGCCGTCGCGCCGATCAGAGGCATGAGGTAGGTGAGCGCGACCAGCAGCACCGAGATGAGCAGCGCGCGGGGGTAGGTTCGTGCAGGATTCTTCACTTCGCCACCGAAGACCGACATGCCGACGGCGCCGTTGAAGTTCCAGAAGAGCGTGTTGATTAATGTCGACCAGTCGATCTGGCCCAGACACCCAAGCACACGCAATCGTCAGTGCCACGAGCACCATTCACGACCGCGCAATTGCAGTAGAGCATCCGATAGAACTCACGTCCACTTTGCCGCTCATGCTCACGAAGCTCTCGTCGTCGTCGTACACAATGTCGGCGCGACGGACCTCGCCCAGAGCACTCCAGTCGCTCCCTTGGGCCATGCCCCAGACCGCCAGGATCACGAACGGCACCATGACGAACACGGACATGGCTGCCATGCCGCCGCCAACGATGCGGATGCCCAGAAGGTTGGGCAGCGCAAGCGCCACCGCGATCGCCGCCTTGACAAAGTATTCGGACACGGGCGTCCCGAACTCGCCGTACGCGTCCGTGAAGGTGGAGACGGCGAGCGCGGGGTAGATGGCGTTGTCAATGACGCCCGAGACCCAGGCCCAGTAGCCAGTCTGGAACCCCCAGAAGGGCCCGAACGCGTTCAGCACCCACACCGTGTAGCCGCCTGATCAACCGGACGGCATTGTCGCCGCGTCAGTCGCTTCATCGACACGTTTAACTCTTGTGCGGACATCACGCACCGTCCTGGGGGTACGCAGTGCTGAGCTCAGCGGTGATGAAGGCGATTGGAATGCCAAAGATGAACGGGAAGAGCACCAGGAAGATGATGCCGACGAGCGGACCGCCGGCTGGGATTGCAACAGACGCATGTTAGCAACCCGTAGCGCTACAAACGTTCGCATAGTCGCACCGAGGGAAGGGGGGATGGAACGCACACGACATGACATACTCGGAGCCGATCGGTCCTCCGCACACCTGAGCAAGGCACGGAAGCCATCCTCGCGTCAGTTCTCTCTCCGTGAGCATGCGCGGGTGCGAATGCACCATGACCGGACAGACGCACCGAGAAGTAGCAGAGGCCGATGACGGAGAGCGTGCCGAGCACGCGGTGGCCCTGCTCCTTGATGGTCGTCAGCGACGAGCGCTGCCCGTTCACGCTGCCGTCGCCAATCTCCACGATGCTCACATCGCGCAGCCTGCCGTTCGCATCCAGCCGTTAGGCATCAAGCTTGGTTTGCCAAGCCCCGGGCGACGGGCAAGCCTTGTGTCGAGCGCGCGCGCGCGTACCGCTCCAGCTTGGGCGTCGAGTGCACCTGGTCGTACGAGGAGCGCGGCGTCTCCATCGCTCGGGCGTTCCTCGCGCGCGCTGTGCCGCTGCTCGCCGAATTTCGCAGTGTGTCGGGTCCTCCCTCTCACACTCCGCTGTTAGTACTCGGGTAGGTTGTCGGGCGGGCGCGTCCCCCCCCTTCACACTCACAGCCGACCTTGGGAGCGCCTTCGCCATCCGCTGCTCTCGCTCCTTTTTCTGCATCACAAAGAGACGGTCCGTCGATGATCACTGATACCTCATCGGTAGAAACTACCTTGTACAAATAATGAACAGAATGTTATCCGTATATACGTATAAGATTATCTCTCATAATTCATTATCGATAAGGTAGTGAATCACCTGTGTAAAATAATGAAAGGCAATCTATCCGTATAGAAGGAAGGGCGACTTCTTTTTTCTTCTTCTTCAAAGCATTTGGCGAGAATTGCCTTCACCAAGTTGAAGCCGATTCGACCGCCAAAGGGGTGGCAGCTATGCTAGGCCGTCCACGGAGCGCTCACGAAGCCATCGAGGATCACTGGCACCCGCGTCGGCAGCATGAGTAGCCATGTTGCAACGCTGTTCACGCTATATATAGCATTTGGACACATTGAAAGCGCCGGCCTCCAAGAGGAACACGTATTCACTGGTCTGCTGCGGGCTTCTCGTGCATCAAGACACATGCTCTTCTTCCCAGGCTGCGATAGCCCGACCACACCACAGATTGTGTTGAAGAGCGACAGAGGCCACATGCGAAAGCACGCGTTCATATACCGTAGCGGAGCATGCGCTTGATGTGGGTTGTCAAGCGGAGTATGCGACTGGGCGAGTCAGGTTTCGATGTGCAATACGTCAAACTGCGTCTTCGTGCGCTACCGCGCGTACGCCAGGCCCACGATCGTGAAGGCCGCGACCAGGATCGCCGGCGCAGAGTGAAGCACACGTCCACGGTGAGTACACGAGCAGAGCCGTGGGAACCAGGAGCAGCAGCCAGAGCAGCCAGCCACCTTGAACCGGGGACTGGCCAAGTCGCCAGATCGCCACTATCGGCAACATTGGAGCAGTCGTAGCGCGTCTGTCTATACACTTGAACGGATGGACGCTCTCGTGACATTCCCTTCGACATCCATCGAGTTGCGCTGTCTGCCATGTTTTAGTGTTTAGTTCAAGACGCCGCATCAATGCAGAATCCGCAACCAAAGTGGCCCTCCCTCTCCAGTTTGGGCGTCGCTTGCACCTGCCCACAAGGCCGCGGTTGGGCTCTGTTTGACCTTCGCGCTTGCGCTTCAGCCCTTCGAGGCAAAATGTCCAGTGCTGAAGGCCCGAGAGCTCGCCGCGTGCTGGGTTAGCGCGCCGTCTCGATTCGTCGCAGCGCAAAGCGTATAAAGCGGTTACCAATGAGCTTTAACCCCTACTCGCCGACCGCGACTGAAGGTGTATCGATGGTACTGCTCAATGCGCAACGGCAATTGATGATGGGGATGGTCTCGGTTGCAGCAGCAGCAGAACGACTTTTTACATGTATACTGAATTACTGATACTTCTGTACAAATATTGTAAAATAATACAGTACATTACTGTCAAAATCAAGAAAGAGCACTTATTTAGACACTGTAGATCCATTTTGCACCGTCACCAAATAACTCAAAGCAGTAACCTTGCTGTTTGAATTTTGCGTCCGTTGTCACCGCTCCCATGATGAACGGAGCGGTGCGTCAATTCCGCGCCTCGGAGCATTTCTACAGCTCTCCTTTCAGCTGACGCAGCGTGCATCGACTCCATTTGGCACCCGTCTGTACTGCGCATGTGAAAGTCGTGCACTACAGTAGTGACGGCTGTAGCCCTCGTCGCTATCCGCCGTTCGCTCGGGCTCAATCGAAGAGGTAGTTGATCTGGTCGTCCTCGTCGTCCTGGCCACCCAGCTGCTTCTCGTCCGCTCGTTCGCCCATACTGTTGTTGTCGCCGCTGTCCTCATCGTCCGTGGCGCCCGCGTCCTGTGGCTCCGCGTGCAGCACCGCGTGCGTGAGGTCGGCGAACTTCTGCACGCGCGCGCGCAGCTCGTCGCGGAAGATGAGCGACTTGACCGTGTCGTGCAGCATTGTCACCGCGTGGATGTGGTTCAGCCGGTACGTCATGCGCTCCAGCTTGCGGATCTTGCTGCCCTTGAGCAGCGTGCGCCACTTCTGGTCGATCTCGATCGTGCTCGGCAGGTCCGCCACGGGGGCCTCGTTTACCTGAACCAGCATACCGATAAGCACAAAGCGCTGGTCTTCCTCTCCCCCTGTCGATACTTGAAAAGATGGGATAGACCGAAACGCACCACGTCCAGCACGAACTTGCCGAGCTTGCGCGCGACGTCGCTGAAGAAGACCCGGTTCCCATTGTAGACCGAGATGTCGAGGAACTCTGCCACCACGGAGTGGAAACGGGGACACGTGAGTCGATACGGATGCCGTAGCATCACCGACTTGGCGCGGGGTAGACTGACTCACCGATGAAGGTCGTCATTTCCTTGACTGAGGCCTCGTTGTCGGGCCCGAAGCCGAGCGGCTCGTCGAGTTGCTGCAGCAGCTTGGGCAGCAAGTGCCACTCGATGCATCCGGTCGCGTCCGGGTCGAACACTGCCCACGTCGCCACGAAGTTCTCGTACTAAACCAACGCATTGCCCACACGGAGTCAGTAACGCTAAAGGAGTGTCGTGTGCCGCGACTGGCAGTAGGTGGGCATATCACGCACGTGCTGCGGCAGGAGGACGCCGCTGGCACGGTCCTTCTCATTGGCGAAGCCCTCGAGGATGACGGCGATGACGATGTTGAGCAGTACAAAGGTCACGAGCATGGTGAAGCTGCAGAAGTAGGCGAACGCGATCTGCGTGCCGCAGCCGTTGAGCGGGATGCAGGCGTCCGAGTTGGAGAAGCCACACATTTGCGCGTCGAAGGGTGGGTCTACCACACAGTCGGTCGTGTCGGCGAGCTCGTGCATGAGGTCGTTCCAGCGCTCGCCCGTCGCACAACGGAACTATCATAGGGACCACCAAGCACACATTCGTCAAGCACCGTGGATAGAACAGGTAGTCCCGCACTTGGGGACTCGTACCAGAGTGACCATGGCGCGGCCGATGGTCTGGAAGTTGGCGTGCGGCGTCACAAGCTCGCCGAACTTGACCTTGGCGAAGAGCTGCACGCCCATGGCGGCGTAGATGAAGAAGACGAGCGAGAGGAAGCCCCCGACGGATACGAGCGAGGGCAGCGTGATGATGAGCGTGTTGACGAGCTGGCGCAGCGACGGAGCCGTCTGGATGAGCTTGATGAGCCGCGCGACGCGTACGCTGCGGATCGTGGAGGCCAGCGTACCGACGGCCTTGCCACCCGCCCAGGTGAAGACGATGCCGAAGCAGGAGCCGACGACGACGACGAAGTCGAAGATGTTCCACGAGTCCTTCCAGTAGTAGCGGCCGAGGCCGATGACCTTGATGGCGGCTTCGACGGCGAAGACGAGCGTGAAAAAGTAGTTGGAGTTGTCGATGGCGGTCTGGTACAGGTCCTCCTGGCCAAAGTACGAGAGGCCCATCATGAAGGTGTTGAGGATGATGCAGCCCATGGCGACGGTCTCAAGCAGGCTGCTCTTGGCGTGGCGGAAGCACCAGCGGCGCACGTGATCGCGCGGCATGCGCTGCTTGCGCTGCGGGCGCAGGTTGAGGATGGCCTCGCTGATCATGAGCCACTCGCGCTGCGAGCCCGAGAGCATGAAGGTGCCGTCGAGCTTCTCCTTCATCTTGTTGAAGTTCTCGATCACGACGCCGATGAAGAGCTGGATGATGAAGAAGGACCCGAGGAAGATGAAGGCGATGAAGAAGAGCGCCCAGCCCTCGCGGTAGTTGGCCACGGGCTGCATGTCGATGGCCGTCGCGTCGACGCTCGCGAGCATGAGCGTCACCCACCCCTCGGTCGTGCTGATCTCGAAGAAGGTGCGCAGCGCCAGCAGCACGTTGTCGAAGTTCTGCGGCAGCGTCTTGCCCCATGTCGAATTGAGAAACCCGCAGAGGTGTCGGGACGTGAGCTCGGCGGCCGTGATGGCCCCGTAAGTGGCGGCCGTGGATGCGTTGAACCATTGCTGCTCCTCCAGAGCCAGGTCACTCCAGACCCGCGGGTAAGTGACGAGCGCCTGTTGTTGGGCCGAGAGCGCGTCGAAGGCCGGCCCTTTGCACGAGTAGAGGCGGCCCTTGAGGTTGTTGACGGCGATGATGCTGAAGATGGTGAGCAGCAGCAGACAGACCATGAGCACGTTGACCATCTGCGGGATGGAGGCGAAGAGCGAGCTGACGACGAGCTTGAGCCCCGGGTTGCGGTTGATGAGTCGCAGCGGCCGCAGCGCGCGGAAAGTGCGCAGGCCGCTGAGCACCTTGGTCGTGGCGCCGCCCTGCAGGCCGGGCACGGCGATGGCCGTGATGACAAAGTCCATGAGGTTCCAGTTGTTGCGCAGGTACGCGGACGGGTTGAAGTAGAGTCCCTGCGCGAGCACCTTGAGCACGACCTCGGTCAAGAAGAAGATGGTGAGCGTGAAGTCGACCCAGCCGAGGACGCCGACGAAGGAGCTCTCGGGCGAGTTGAGCGGGTTGTCGAGCGCCACGGACACGGTGCTGGCCGCGATGAGCACGAGCACGATGCGGTCGAAGTACGGGTGGTGCACGATGGCCCACGCGTTGGTGCGGATCGGGTTGTAGGGCCCGAGGAGGAAGAGCGAGCGGCCCGTCGGCCGCTGCGGCGGCTTGTCCGCCTTGCGGTCCGCGCCCGACTCGCCCATCTGCGGCAGTCGGTGCGTGGACGCGAACGGCGGCAGCGCCTTGGACTTGCCAGTGGCCGAGCTGCCGCTGTTGTCGTCCGCGTCCGCCGTGTTGGGGCTGTGCCGCACGATGGAGCTGCGGCGCCGGCCGGTCGTGCGCTGGTGCTTGCACGACACGCGAGAGCTCTCGCGCGTGTTGCGGCGCTCGGTGACGGACACGGTCATGGAGGCCGAGTGCATGGGCGCGACGCGCGACTTGCGGCGCAGCTCCTCCTTCTCGTGCAAAAAGTGCGGGCCGTCCGCCTCGCGGTCCTCGAAGTTGCTCAGGAGGATGGCGAGGAAGAGGTTGAGGATGATAAAGTTGCCGCAGATGACGAGCGAGAGGAAGTAGAGCGTGGAGGCCCAGCCGGTGGAGCGCCAGCCGTTGAGGAAGACCTCGTTCCAGTTCTCGCCCGTGAGCACCTGGAAGATGGTGACCATGGACCAGAGGATCGTGTCGAAGTTGGACCGCGGCACGTAGGCGGCCGTGTCGGCGAGCGACACGGGGAAGCCGTCGGCGTCGAAGCGGAACTGGTTGCCGAACATCTGCATGCCCACGAGCGCGTACACGTACATGAAGAGCAGCAGCAGCACGCTGAAGTTGCCGATCTCCTGGATGGTGCTCAGGATGGTCAGCAGCAGCTTCTGCAGCGACGGCCACGAGCGCGCGAGCTTGAAGAGCGTGAAGATGCGGAAGGAGCGCAGGCCCGTGAAGGAGCTGACGGTCGACTCGGTGTCCTGGCTCGACCCGAGCAGGAAGGCGGGTGGCGACACGCCGATCTCGATGAGCGCGAGCAGCACGAGCAGCGCGTCAAAGATGTTATACCGGTCGGCGGCCCACTGCGTCCAGCCGAGCCCGACGATCTTGAGCACCGACTCGAGGATGAAGGCGAAGGTGAGCGCGAAGTTGAGCGTGTCCACGACGGCCGACAGTTCGTGGTCGATCGGGTACTGGTCCAGCGACAGCATGACCGTGTTGACCAAGATGAGCGCGATGCGCACCACGTTGAAGACCCAGTGCTGCACGACGGCGCGCACGGCGGCGCGCACGCGCGACTGGGGCGGGGTAGCGCACTCCATGGCGAGCTTGCGCGCCGAGAGCGAGATCTCCTGGCGCGTCTTGCGCTCCTCGGCCTCGAGCAGCGACGCGTCCGAAAAGTTCTCCCAGATGACGGCCAGCGCCAGGTTGAGGATGAAGAAGGACCCGAGGAGCACGAACGAGATGAAGTAGATGGCCGCCGTCGTGCCGTAGCCCGCGTCCTGCAGCATGGCCATGATGTCGGTCCAGCCCTCGCGCGGCAGGCAGATGAAGAGCACCACGGCCGCCTGCCCGATGTGGTCGAACGACGTGAAGCCGTAGTTGAGGTCCGCGTTGAAGTCGGCCGTGCGGATCACGCGCTGGGCGACCGCCGCGCTCGGGTGCGTGAAGCGGAAGTTGCCGTACCGGTCGTAATCCGAGCCGCAGGTCTGGCCGGCGGGGCACTGCCGGTCGTAGTTGGCGCTCAGGCTGCACAGCTTGGCCGGGCTCTCGTCGGCGACCGGCCAGAAGCACATGCGCGGCGTGCGCCACGGGGACGTGTCGTGGCTCCAGGTGGCGTTCTCGGTCGGGATGGCGCCGCTCGCGCCGTCCGACGCGCTGTACTCGCACGGGAACTGCGAAACGTTGGCGAGCACGGCGGCCTGGTACGCCGGGAGCTCCGCGAGCGAGAGCGCCGGGTCGAGCTGCAGCGGGAAGGGCGAGAGCCGGCAGCGCGCGTGCATGACGCCGCTCCAGAGCTGCACGCCGATGACCCCGTAGAGGAAGAAGAGGAAGAAGACGAAGGCCACGACGGTGAGCAGCTCCGGGATGGACTTGAGCAGCGCCGTGACGAGCTTCTTGATGCCCGGCACGGCGTTGAGGAAGCGCAGCGGCCGCATGACGCGCAGCGCCTTCATGCCCGAGACGCTCGGGATGCCCGGGAAGGTGGTGATGATGCCGATGGACACGACCAGAAAGTCGATCCAGTTCCACGGGTCCATTAGGTACGCGCCGCGCTCGCCGATGAAGCCCATGGCGATGATCTTGAGCGTGCACTCGGCCGCGAAGAGCACCGTGAAGGTCGTGTCGGCGTAGTTGGCCACCGTGTTGCGCAGCGAGCCGCGGCTCTCGGGGTCTCCGTTCGCGTCCACGTGCCGCAGGTCCACGATCGCGAGCGTGATGGTGTTGGCCAGGATGAGCAGCAGCACCATCTGGTCGAACAGGCGAGAGGTCACGAGCCAGATGACGCGCTGCCGCAGGCCGCTCGACTCGTCCAGGACGCCGAGCGAGCTGGTCGCAAACTATCGGACAAGCACGGAACCACACGTTGGTTGGTTGGTTGTTTGGTTGGCTGGTTGGTTGGTTGGCTAGTTGCATGCTTGGTAGATTGGTAGGCTCCGAGTCTCGCTCGGTATGAAGGACAGTCGAGAGCGAGGTGGAGACGCACCAGGAAGCGCCGGCCGTGCGCGTAAAAGTTGTAGCGGTCGCCAATGTCGCTCGAGCCGTCGTCGTCCGGGTACGAGCCGGGCGAGGCGTTGACCATGGACTGCATCAGGTCGCTCGCGACGGGCGACGACGGGTCCTCGAAGAAGCTAAAGTACTGCAGCGACGGCGCTCGCGAATTGTGCATCGACCGCCGCAGGTAGGCCGTCGACTCGTCGACGCTGCGGCGCGCGACGCCGGTGGCGACCACGACGGCGGCGTCATCTGCTCCCCCGCCGCCGCCGAGCCCCGGCGTGGGCTTGGCCATCACCAGGCTGCTGCGGCTGCTGCCGCGCGGGAGTGACTTCATGGACGAGCGCGACCCGGGCGGCGACAGCTCCGAGCCGCGCACGATGGTGCGCTTGCGCTCCACGCTCGAGCGGAACGCGTTGAGCGCCAGGCTGGTCGCCGTGCCCGAGCCCATGGACGCTGCGTGCCGCGACATGGCCGTCGTCGGGAGCCTGGCAATGGCAATGGCGCGGTCGTCTGGTGGAGGGAAGCGGGCGCGGAGTGAGTGGGGAGGGCGGTTGGAGGGTAGCGACGCTTGGCGTCGCGTGGCGTTACGCGCTGGCAAAGCGCCGCATTGGATACACCGGCACCGAGTTGTGTGCTGGGCTCACTCTCTATATATATTTGCGCTCGTGTCGAGCTGTTAAATACCTTTTGGGATAGGATACACGCTGTCCATCAGGCGCGCACGGGCGCGAAGCTGCCGTGCTGCTCCTGCACGAGCCAGACGTCGTCGACGACCTTGCCGTACAGGCCCTGGGCCGCCGGGTTCTCCGGGTCGGCCTCCACCTGCTGCCACCGCACGTGGGTCGCATTGTGCACCTGCAGCCGCGAGTAGCCGAAGATGGAGTTGCGGAACGCGTCCCACGGAGCCGCGGGCAGCTCGAACTCCTTGCGCATGACCGAGAGGATGTACTGGCCCGAGGCGCCCGTGAGGATGTGCGTGGTCGCGCGCATGTTGCGCGTGCGGCGCCACGTCTCGCCCTTGTACACGTCGAACGCGCGCTCGTAGTTGTGCTGGTGCCCGCAGATGTACAGGTCCACGCCCTGTTCGTAGAAGAGGTCCTCGAGCCGCGCGCGCAAAAAGGCGGCCTTCTTGCCGCAGTTGCTGGCGTCCGACGTGCAGTACATGGGTCGGTGGCCCATCACGATGACCCACGGCGTGCGCTCGCGGTTGGCGTTCGCCTGCTCGAGGTCTCGCCGCAGCCAGGCCTCCATGCGCGCCGTCAGGTCCCCGTCCTCGGCCAGCGTCCGCTTGAAGTAGATCTCGGTCGAGATGACGGCGAAGTGCACGAGCCCGACGTCGTACGAGAAGAACCAGTTGTTGGGCGCCTCGCCGTTGCGCGAGTGCACGACGCCCGTGGTGGACGGCATGAGCCGGAAGCGCTCCGAGTAGTGCGAGAAGACGTCGTGCATCTCGTGGTTGCCCGGGCAGACCATGAAGGGCACCGTGGCCGCGATCGGCTCGATCTCCTGCATGAAGATGTCACCCACGTGGCCGTCCGCCAGGTGCAGGTCGTACGCGTAGTCGCCCATGGACACGACCGCGTCCACGGCGCCCTCGGCCACCTCGGACTGCATCATGGGCAGCGTCGCCGCGTTCTGGTAGCCGATGTCGCCGGTGACGAGGAAGCGCATGGGCAGCGCCGCCTGCGTCTGCTCCTGCGACGGCGCACTGCGGAAGGAGAACGGGATGGACCACGACGCGTACGCCGGGTTGCCCACCACGTACGTGTACCTAGTGTGCGTGTCGAGTCCGTCGAGCGTCACGAGGTGCAGCCAGCGCTGCGTGCGCTTGGGCCCGCTATCCACGAACAGCGACGTGTTGGCGAGCACCGTGGCCTCGAGCACGGTCGATGCGTTCATGTCGACGCGGTAGCCCTTGGCGAGCTTGACCACGGCCGGGCCGTCGCCGCACCGCTCGGTCGTCGTCCACTGGATGGACAGGCTGTCCGGGCGCTGGCCGTAGGCCGTGTGCACGTGCTTGGGGCGGCACTTCTCGGCCATCGGGTCGGCGTACGCCACGTTGGCGCCAAGGCGGTGCACGGCCGACCAACCATGGAAGACGGAGCCGACCATGAACTCGACGTCCGCGCCGGTGGCCTCGTCCAGGTCCACGAAGGCCGTGTGCATCGTCCAGCTGGCCTCTTCGGACGTGAACGTGCGCGCCTTTTCGCTGCGAAAGGGCGCGTTGAAGGCGCCGACGCTTCGGTAGCGCACCTCGGCCTCGTCCACGTCGCGGCACGACTGCCACGGACTCGCGAGCGCCTTGTCGCGGTCGTTCTTCTTGGTCAGGCTCACCTTGCGGATGTACGTGCGGCGCGTGGACCACTCGACGACCGCGCGCGCGCCGCCCAGCACGAAGGAGCGCACGTTGTACGGCACGCAGTTCTCCACCTCGCGCTTCTGCATCTCGGCGCGCTCGGCCTCGCTCAGGTGCGCGAACGCCTCGTCGTCCAGCAGGTGCACTGACGCGCGGCCGACGGACGCCACGACGGCCAGCAGAGCCAGCGTCAGTGCGAGCGCCGCCACGCGGTGGAGACTCATCGCTCGCTTCATTGGGATTGATACTCGCGGACGTGGAGACTGCGGATCTGCTGCAGGGGCGAGGGAGGGATAAAGGAGGAATGCAACAGCGACAAGTTTGCGGCAACGCCAACAGATTCGACGATGGTGAAGCGGCGCACGTTACCAGGAGATTCGCAAGTACTTGACTATTGTATAGTTTGGAATCTTTTCCTCGAAATCATGTCGCGAGGAGCTCAATAGAACGAGGAAGAAACCTTGCTTTAAGAACGCTAGTCGTGTTAACATGTGTATTCGACTGGTGTTTTGTAAGATTTGGCTAGCATATGTCTTAATTTTGTGACATGGCATAGCTGGGCTCCCGCTCTCTCTGCCAAGCCATCCACATTTTGACTAGCGTTACCGCTACCGTATCTTTGCGAGTCGCAAATCGACCACGCTAAAAATTTCGTGGACGGATGACGTCGCGGCGTCATGTAGCCATCCCCTGTTGCGCTGATGATGGTCTTGTTGAAGCCAAGGGCTATAAATACAATACACAGACGGTTTGCGAGTCGCTCTAGCTGATATGGAACACCTCGCCAGCGAGTGGACGCCATGCCTGGGCGAGCGGCGTACAAGTTCGAGGAGTTCTACCGCGCCTTCGGGCGGTCCGTGGCGGCCGATGCCGTGTTCTCCGATGGACAGGTGCACATTGTGTCGCGGGATCCTCTCAAGCATTCGCAAGATGCCGGGGTAGCTAGCAACGCGGGAGATACCCGCAGAGAAACGTCGCCAAGCGAGGGAGGGGAGCGCCTGCCATTGGCTGAAGCAGACGCACAGCTGCCGGAGCGCGTGGCGGCGCTGCTGGAGCTGCAGGAGCCCGACGGCAGCTGGAGGTTCTCGGACGCGTTCCGCTTCGTGCTCAACGGCGTGGCGCCCGAGCCGGTCTGCGGCATCTCGGACAAGCTCTGGGCCACGGCCGTGGCGCTCAACGTCTGGCGGCAGTCGCCCGAGTTCTTCCCCCAGCTCGAGTTCCAGTACAACCGCGCGCTTCTGCACGCTGACGAGAACGTGCTGCGCGTTGCGCGTGCCCATTTGGACCTGAGCGCCCTGGACAAGGTGTAGTATGGCCATGCTGCCGACGTCTTTGCGATATGCTGACGGACCATATTATACCAATGATTGTTGGCAGATTCGCTTCTACCGGAGCGAGGAAGCGCGCGCGCTACGTGAGCAGCGAGCGAGAGAGATGGCGGCGCAGCGCAGGATCGAGGACGAGGAGTACGAGCGAGCCAAGCGTGCGAGAGAGTTCGAGGAGCAAGTGATGGAGCAGAGCGTGGAGCAGGCGCGGAGGATGCCGGCGCCCCTACAGAAGCTGATTGCGTCCTCCTTGGCGAGCGAAGTCACGAGCGTCTTCCAGCCAAAGCCGGTGGACAATACGTTCCAGGTTGGCGAGTGCCACGAGTGCTGCTACCGACGCATCGACGGAGGGGCAACGCGCGCCGTTCGACATGCGCAGTGGTTTCCTTGCCGCGTCACGTTCATTGACGTTGCCGATCGCAGTGCACACGTCGAATTCCTGGACGGGGACTGTGAGCGCGTCCATCGTGTGCCGCTTCAGTTCCTGCGTCGATCACCAGAGGACGAGCAGCGCGCTCGACACGCCGAGTTCGACCGACTCCGAGCCACGTGGCTCAATGCGTCGCCGTTTCAGGACGAAGTCGACCGCCTGCAGGAGATCCACGCGAGGAACTCGCTTCGAGAGCCATGGAACCAGCGTTTTAGCTATGACCAGCCGCCCACATGGTCGCTTAGCAAGCCAGACGTGGGTCCCAACGCGGGTCTCAATGCTCGCGTCGACTCGGGTATTCTAGAGCAACGGCCTCGGTCCCGCAGTCGGCCGCTGATCACCCGTCCGCCGTCGTCTTCCACGTCAAGGCTAGCTGCGGAGAAGCAGCACCAGATCGACGAGCTCTTCCAGGCTGCGCTCGTGCTGCTCATGGTCTATGATCGGGCGCTAGCGAAGGTGCGAAGCGCTGTCAAGGCCGGGTGCGCCAAGTACGCCACCGCCGTACTCTACCGCGAGCGCTTCCACGCGTTCGACGACTTTGGAGCAGCGGTCAAGGAGCTGGTGGAGGCGACGGTCGACGTGCTGGACGCGATTAAAGCCTGGAAGGAGCGACTAGTGGCTTCAAGCGGGAAAGCGGCGCGGACGGCAGCGTTCGTGTGGAATGGCGGTGACTTCACCCAGTCGGCACGGCCTCTCTCTGGTTCTTTTGCACTGAAAGGAGTCGTGGTCCCGTCTAACGCTTTCGTTGCTGCAGGTGGCGCGATCGCTCGATTTCCTTGGGGACTCAACGGAGCTAATCGAGTGGTACGGCGAGGAGTTCCCGTTCGACATGAACCCGTTCATGCTGAGCGACACTCTCGCCGACAAGGCCGAGGACCTCGGACTCAGAGTGGTCAAGCACCTGACCAAACCCACGGCGAAGAGAGCACTCCGAGCAACGGTGAGTGCCCTCTCGTGCGTTAGAGCTGCGTGGTGCTCAGTATTTAACGATCACCGACAATCGGACACTTGGCTCATATGAACTGAGCAGCTGCGACAGCACAAGAACGAGGTGAGCGACGGATCGCCCCCGCCGACGTGGTGGCCCGAGTTCCAGTACTCGCCTGAGCTGCATCGACGGATCGAGGTGGCCGAGGAGGTAGGCGTGCGTGCGCCTTGTCGAATCATTGAACCAGTGTGCTAATACTAGAAGTGATACGACTGACACTTCTCACAGTTTATGATGCACGAGCTGGTCGCGCGTGGTGTCGTCGGCATGCCATCGAACGAGGAGCAGTCGATACATTAGTGCAGATTTATCTATTGCACGTGAAGAAATGATGCTGTGGGCCGTTATACGCATTGCAGTGTTGATGCCAGCTCGCTTCATTATCGTACAGACGCGGGTTGGGGATATATGGCTACTGCTGCTGGCTGGCATTGTGCGCCTCCATGCTCATGCGGATGAACTCTTGCGTGTACCTGCGGTCGGCCTTGATGGCGCCCTCGAGCGGCTCGTGCAGGTACCCTTTCCCATGCAGCTCCTGGCGGGCCTCGGTCGGGTTATTGTACAGCCACTCGGGGGCTCCCGCGCGCGGCGTGAACTGCAACGGGTGATGAAGCTGTGAGCCTGAGCCTTTCATTGCATTTCGCCATGCCGACAGTGCAGAGACCGACCTTCCGCGTCCGGTACGACGGGTCCCGGAACTCCTGCGCGTCGTACGTGACCTTGCGCTCGATGGCGGCCTTGGCCTCCACTGCGCTCGACGGCTTGAAAGTTGCCGACTGCGTGCGTATGTGTCAGTCAGCCACTTGCATTTCAGGTGTTCAGGGCGGGTTCAGACCGCGTACCGGCGTCGCGCCGTAGCGCTCCGAACGGGGACTGCCCGTGTCCTTGGGCCGCGTCGGCGAGTTGGTCGCCCGCTCGGCACGCGCCTTGGTGTGCTTGCACAGGATGGCGCTCCGGAAGGACGCAAGCGGCGGCGTGCTCTCGAAGATCCCGTCCAGCTGACGTGCCAAATAGGTAACGGTCCCGGTGGGTGAGGGACGGATTGGCTCATCCACTACTGCCGCACCTCAAACGTACCGAGTCGGTCGGGATGAGCCGACTGGACACGCTGTCCAAGGGGTTGTGCCGCCGCCGGCGCCCCTTGTCCGCGTCGCCTCCCGCGTGCGACGGCGACTCCTGCACGAGCACGATGCTCGCGCCCTGCGCGTGCCCCGCGGCCCCGAGCGAGGCCAGCGCCGGGAAGTAGCGCACCTTGCGGAAGTTCTCCACGTAGGCGTCCTTGTACACGCGCTTCTCGCGGTCGAACGCCGTGACCGCCGCCTTGTCCATGGCCGCGAGAGCTTTGCCCAGACCGATCGATGGACTATATACTGTACAGTCGTGATTTGCTGCACGGCAAGAGTGAAGGTCTACGACTGTCTAAGATTAGGAGTTGCGTGTGTGCATACTTTTGGGAAGATACTGTTTACGACGCATGGATTGGCTGAAGAGAAGGCGGGGTAGGGCATTCTCATCTCGTCTACACTGTGCATAATACTGGATCCTTTACTTTGTCCCAGTCAAAACATCGAACCATTTTCTCAAAGTGTACGTTTCGCAAAATTCATGGTTGGCGCCTGTCTGCTCGAAAATGGCTTAAACCTTGACACCGCATCGTTCGGTCGTTCGGTCGACTACAGTGGGCCTTTCATGCAGAGACCACACGATTGAACGCTTGGAAGCCAGTGGCAACGCGATGTAATACGCTGCACTCATGACTAGGAGAGGCGCTTGATCGCATGAAATCGTGTACGTATCGGTACTTGAAGATACGCTTGATCAAATCCTGGACTGGAAAAAAAAACACGAGATGCCTATTACGTGGTGAGAAATTTGGCCTTCTCTATCCCCATCTCGGATCATGGCAAATTTCGTTGGTGCTCGGCTCATCGGCTTTGACAGGGAAGAAGAAGGCGAACTGGCCACTCCATTTGGATACTCTGCGTAAGATACTTTTTGAGTGAGTAATGCCCTAGCCCATTGTCAGCGAACGGACCAATCAGCGAGCGTATTGGCTTATCTTTTCTTTTTC
Source organism: Phytopythium mirpurense (assembly GCA_023338055.1). NCBI lineage: Eukaryota > Oomycota > Peronosporomycetes > Pythiales > Pythiaceae > Phytopythium > Phytopythium mirpurense. Next base: position 3,022 of record JAADXZ010000255.1, on the reverse strand, counting down.
GCTCATCCCCCAAGTGTTGGTACCAGGGCTTTTTTATGAACGCGATCAACTATCAGGTAAGTCCGGCTACGTCTTGGGCTGGCTCGACGTCGTGAAGCGGAGCCAGTGGATACAGTAATCTGCCCGAGTATGCAACTGGCAACTTTCTATCCCCCCTCTCATCTAATGACGTATGGCGACGAAGGCAATATTTGCGAGGTACTGATCTAAAATCTGTATTAACGTCAAGAGAAAATCCAATTTATGAGCAGTTTCAACAACTAACCAGTCATTTTCGTGTGTTGAATCAGTACTTTTGTATATTCTCAAAGCCTGCTCATCTTGTGCCGTTTGCCTCTTTTATTAATACCGCGCGTTGCATACTCGGGCAGATTACTGTACCGACACACAGTGTAAAAGGGATCTGGTCGAAGGCCCTCCTTCTCGTGTGTCCATTGGACACTGTCCAATACGCACACAACCTTACGACACTGCGTACGACCTTTTCGATGCCCTTACCGGTACCGATACACACGCCATCTGCTCTTTCATGCGAGTATCTTCGAGGAAGTTCTCGTTCGATGATCCTCGCGAGTTCAACACTCACTTGAAGCCGGACTGTCTCTATGGTCACCTGTGTCGAGTTTCTTTTTCGCCCCATCCAGACCATTTGGTGGTGGTCTGTCTGTCGGAACGGAGACACCTGCGCAGTGTTGAGACGTGCTGAACGCAAGAATCGCAGCAGCTGTGCCGTGTTGCCTCTAGATCGTCCAATGGAAGAGAATAATAACACCCAGGAAATCCAGCAGCGACACTACACAGCAATGCGTGCATTGCCCTTCTCGCATGATGACAGTAAAATTACATGTACCGAAACGATCTTCCCACCTCAGGACGACATGGCGACGCCAAGCACACAAAATGGGCTGGTTTTGTACACGTTCTCACCTAACCCTCCCTAACCTAACCCTTGCTAAGTCTCCCCGCACAGAAACTGAATCACCAGCATTTTGGCTTGAAAACTAGGTCGTTCTCCGCGAGAAAAAAAGCCTCTACTGGGACCCAGTCAGTTCATAGTGTATCCAAGTGAAACGGAGGAGCAAGGGAAGCCGGCCGAGGTGCACCAGTGGCCGCGGGAAGGGGCTGCTGAGAGCCCCAGGACGCCGACAAGATCACCACCGTCGACGCCGCCGCTCCGCGACGCCACGCACAAGCGAAAGCACAACGAGCACCACGCGAGTCCGACGCGAACGACACTCCGGATCCGACCCGTCGGTGCCAAGAAGATCGTTTGCGGTCTCGACAGGTGCGGGCGGTCAGCTGATACTTGTGGTTGGCTTGACGCATGCATGCATGGCCTGGCCTTGGGCCTTGGGGCGAGAAGCGACAAGGGTTGCTTGCCCGACCGGGGTTGGGCTGGCTGTGCGTGTGTGTACATGTGTGCATGGCCGAGCGCGTAGCATGCACACACGCGCCAGCCGGGCGGGAGGGGAGGGTGAAATGAATCCATCCGTCCATCCATCCGACCTCGGGACCTCCGCGACAAGCCATGATCTCCTAGCTGGCGCTCAAACTGACTTGTGTGGCGGCCACTTTGTCTTTTTCGGCGCGCAGGACCCCCAAGACTCTGCTCTGCCACTCCGTCACCCGCGCGTCTCGACCCCGCCCGCCGGCCGTGCGCGCAAATGGAGCGACCTCCCAGAGACAGCGACCCACACGATTACGCCAAGGAGAACTACAGCCACCGACCGCAGGAAGCCATGCTGTCCACGCCTGCCGCGCCGCCGCCGCCACTCGCCTCGTTCAAGAGGGTACGCTTTGTTTGGAGTGGTATCCCATGGCTGTGGCAGGCACGTTCTGGTGATGGTACTGACTGGTAGCGTCACCACCCGTTCCAAAACGGACAGGAGGGCGAGCCGTGGCGAGGATCGACTGGGTTCGGCCTGGCCGACATCCTCAACCGCTCGAGCGCCAGCGCCGGAGGGAGCGCCAGCGCCGCCGGGACCAGTCTCCCACTGCCAAAGTTCAGCCTGCCGTCGCTGCACAGCTTGAGCAAGCCGATAGTGAAGCCGGACATGAGTGTTGCTCACGACGCGGCCCCGCGCTCCGTTCTGAACGACCGGAGTGACAGCAAGTATACGGCAAGCGAGTACGCGAGCTCAAGTCAGCAGCAGACATCTCCGCAAGACCAGCCGTTACAACATCCCAGCAGCTCAGAGATGTCTCCGGGCTCGCAGCAGTCCGCCACAGATCGGGAGACGACGCCACAAACCACAAGCGGGAACGCCTCGAACAACAGTAGCCGGCGGATCGCGCCAGCCCCAGTCGACGACGAGGATGGCGACCAAGAGGAGGGCACGTCGAGCTCGATCCGCGGTGGTCGGTGGACGGCCGACGAGCACGAACGCTTCTTGGAGGGATTCCGCGTCCACGGCCACAAGTGGAAGCGCGTCCAGCAGGTTGTGCGGACGCGCTCCGTCACCCAAGTGCGCACGCACGCGCAGAAGTACTTGCTCAAGGTCGCCAAGATGAAGGCCGAGAAGAAGCAGGGCAAGTCGGGAGAAGCCGACGCGGCCGACCGGTTCAGCTCGCCTCCCGGTCGCGCAGAATCGCCATCGGACACGGAGACCAACAACGCGTCCATGTCGTCACCAGACCGCAGCCAGGAGACGTCGTCTCAAGGCGAGGCGAACCGCCGGAGCCCCAAGCGATCCCAGCGCAAGAAGGTCCGCAAGCTCGAGCACGGCGCGAGCGACCCTGTGGACCAAGAGTACATTGCTGCCGCGGCGACGACGCTCTGCTTCCTCATGACCCAGGGCTTTGACAGCCGCCACGACGTAGACAGCAAGGACATCGAGCCGTACGATTGTTACTCGCAGGACCAGGAGCCGGCTCAGTACGCTTCTCAGACAGCCGACTCGTCGACCAACCCTCGCAAGCGGACATATATGCACTTCATCACGGACAGCTCTGTAAGGGGGGGGGGGGGGGGGGGGGGGGGGGGGGGGGGGGGGGGGGGGGGGGGGGGGGGGGGGGGGGGGGG
>JAADXZ010000254.1:0-30231 GCA_023338055.1 Phytopythium mirpurense | reverse complement strand
GACCGCGAGCTTCCACCACTGCACGCCCTGGTGCTGCAGGTACCACATGCTCAGCACCGTGAGCAGCACCGCGCCCTGCGAGAAGCCCACGACCACGTCGAACGGCCCGTGCTTGCGCAGCTGCTCGTCCATGTACTCGAGCGTCTCGTCCAGTCCACCGTAGAGCAGCGACCAGTCGTGGTCCGCGTCCGGGTCGGCGTTGCGCCGCATCTCGGCCGTGGACTCGGCGTCGTTCACCCCCGCGTCAAAGTCGCGCCCGTCCCGGAACTGAATGCGCCACCACTCGTAGAAGGGCTTGCTCGACGCGTAGCGCGCCTCGATGTCCCCGTCGCTCGGGCCGTTCGCCTCGAACGGACCGTTCAGGAACACGTACTCGGCCGAGTCGCCTAGCGCCGCGCGCAGCCCGCGCGTCTGGTCCTGCATCACCTGCACGTTGGTGCGGAAGCCGTGGAGGAAGAGCACGCGCAGCTTCTTGCCCGCGTCCGCCATGGCGCTCGCTCTCTTGCTTTTTGTTTGGTGTGCGAGTCAGTTGAAGTTGAATTGAGTGGTTTTTGACGTTTGGAGGAACTGACGTTGACGTCATATAGTATATTCGTAGTGTTTTTCAAAAAAATATGAAGTATTTTTATTGTGCTACAGTACAGAAAGTTACAGTACTGATGTTGCTACCACAATACTAGTACGAGTTCGGTATAGTATGGTATTGTATATGAGCCGACTTGCTGTATTAAAGCTTCGACTGCTCATGGCCCCTCGGGCACGCGTCCGTGCCACTGCCTCGGCATTGCTCGTGGATGAAGGCAGCGAGGTGCTCGTAGAACCCACGGCTCCGCTTCCCGGATGGGAACTTGTGGCCTTCGTCGTGCTCGAGCACTAAGCGCTTGGCGCCTGCGCTGTCCTCGTACATCGTGACCAGCTCGTGCGAATGCGAGTACAGCGGGTCCTGACGCCCGATGATGTGCACGGACGGCAGCGGCACGACCAACTCGGCGCCGTCAGCGTCCAGGAACAAGTCGCGGATGTTGACGGCGCTCACACGCACGCCGCACACGCACACGGCCATCTTCCACCACCGGCGGCACTCGCGCCGAAGGTACCACATGGTAAGGATGGTCAGCAGCACGGAGCCCTGGGAGAAGCCGACCACGACGTCGTACGGCTCGTGCGCGCGCAGGTGCTTGTCCACGAGCTCGATCGACTGCTCTAACCCGCCGTAGCGCATGTACCAGTTACCCGAAATGTCGGCGCTCTCGTACGCGCGCACTGACGACTCGGCGTCGTTCATGGCCATGTCCTCGCCCCGCACGTCCTGGATGCGCCACCACTCGTGGAACGGGCCGGCGTACCGCGCCTGGATGGACGAGTCCGTCGGCCCCTGCGCCTCGAACGGCGCGTCCAGGAACTCGAACTGCGTGTCCTCGGGCAGCGCGTCGCGCAGACTGCGCAGCTGGCCCTCCATCACGCGCGAGTTCGTGCGGTAGCCGTGCAGGCACAGCACTCGGAGCGGAGGTGACGCCATCTCCGCAATTCAATCTTGGACTGTTTGGGTGTACGCAACGACCAAAAACCACTTTATAAGTTCAAGCATGAATGATTTAAAAAAAGTCAAAATGGCAAGTGTTTAGTTTAGTTCGAAGAGATATTAGACGAAATAGGCGCATAGTGATCTTCGCCACCAATCATGATCGACGTCGTCTACTTGCTCCAGACGCTCCATAACAGCAACGAGAACCCGCTCTTGACGGACACCGGTTCTGCTACAACGTAGACTCACGCACACGACGTATGTTTGTGTTAGTGTAGGCACCTACATGTGAATTTAAAGCCTTTTGGCAGGTCCGTCTCTTAGAGCCGCGGGATGCCGTGCTTGCTGGTCTCGTTGGTGAAGAACTGCAGCACGAGCTGCCCGAGGCGCTCGTAGAGCTTCTGGTTGCGCTCAGGCGACGGGAACTTGTGTCCGCTGCTGTGCTCGAGCAGCACGCGGCGGAACTGCGTCGCCTCGTCGACCTCGGTGTACATATCGCGCAGCATGAGCGACTTGGCGTACAGCGAGTCCTTCTTGCCGACAATGTGGATGGACGGGAACGGGATCGGGATCGGAACGCCCTCGGGCGTCTCGAAGAGGTCGCGCATGTTGATGCCCTGTATCCGCACGCCGCAGACGCAGATCACGAGCTTCCACCAGCGCTTGTTGAGCTTCATGTGGTACCACATGGTCAGCAGCGTGAGCATGGCGGCGCCCTGCGAGAAGCCCAGCGCCACGTCGAACTCGCCGAGCTGCTGCAGCTGCTCGTCCACGTACTCGAGCGCCGGGTCAATGTCCTCGAAGTGCTGGTTCCAGATGGACGGGTCCGGAGGGTTCTCGGACGCGGCCAGGTCCGCCTTCTCGTCCACGTCCAGGTACCGGCTGGCCCACCACTCGTAGAAGGGCGCCGAGTCGCCAAACATCTTGGTGATGACCTCGTCCGTCGGCCCGCGGCCCTCGAACGGCCCGTCCAGGAACACAAACTCGGCGTTGTTGCCCAGCGCCTGGCGCACGCCGCGGGTCTGCGCCTCCATCACCGCGCGGTTGGTGCGGAAGCCATGCAGGCAGAGCACTCGCATCTTGCGCGGCGGCACCGCGGCGGACGGCTCGGCGCTCATACAGTTACACGTGGGCAGGACGGACAGGCGGCGCTGGCGGAGGACGACGCGGCGGCGCAGCGGACGCGGGCGCGCGGGCTCGGAGGGCGCGAGAGACTGAGGATTCGCGAGTGCGCGGCTCCCATGATGGCGTCCCGCCAGCAATGGACGAAACGTTTGACGTCATCGCGTGAGGTGAGCAGCTCCAGATGCTTGTGTGATTGGTGGATATACCTTTTTTTACAGCCAATACGGTGCGGTATTAATTGAGCTGAACCCAATAGTACAGGGTCTGATGCAAGTAGTTCAAGTTGCGTATGGCTGGCCTACAAGAGACTGGTCACAGCCATAGCGACTCCTCGCCGCTTGCCATGCGCGTACACTCACTCGCTCTTGTCGGCGCAGTGGCCACGGACGAGCCGGGCGATCTCCGCGTACATGTCGCCGTGGCGGTCCTCGGACGGGAAGCGGTGGCCGCCGTCGTGCTCGAACACGGCCTTGGGGTCGGCGTACAGCTCGGCGTGCTCGCGACACGTCCCGTAGAACTTGTCGCGCCGGCCCAGGACGTGGATGGAGGGCAGCGGCAAGCGCCGTGGCGACCCGTCCGCGTGCTCGAAGAGCGGGCGCAGCCCGGCGTCGCGCACGCGCGTGCCGCAGCAGATGACGCAGCACTTCCAGTAGGACGCGCGGTGCTTCGCCAGGTAGTACATGGACAGCGCCGTGACCATCTGCCCGCCCTGCGAGAACCCGATCGCGACGTCGAACGCGCCGAGCTGGCGCAGCTGCTCGTCCATAAAGGCGACCGTCCCGTCAAAGCCCGTGTAGCGGTGGTACCACCCGTTGTCTCGCGCGTCCGGGTCCCGCTCGAGCCGCTCGATGTCGCCCCACTCGTAGAACGGCCGCCGGTCGGCGTAGCGGCTCTCGACGACCTCTTCGGCCGGCCCGCGCGCCTCCCACGGCGCGTCCAGGAACACGAACTCGTTCTGCGGACCCAGCGCGGCCCGGAGCGCGCGCGTTTGCTCGCGCATGATGGCGCTGTTGGTCCGGTAGCCGTGCAGACACAGCACGCGCAGACGCCTCGCGCTCATCGTGGACTGGCGCGGCGGCTTCTGCTTTTATGTTTCTCTGAGCAAAGCCTGAAGTGAGTGAAGTGGCGAGCCAATGGTTCCTTCTTCAAGTGGCGTAGGTGTCAAGTGCGCATCCTCGTTTGTACACGTGTAAGAGCGCGAGGTGATGGCTGCCCACGGGGTCCCGATTGGGTCGTGTTTTGTACTGTATCTGCTGCGCGCTGCGCTCTAGACATTGCTACACGTTGTGACCGCAATGCAGCCGCACGAGACGCGCCACGTGGTCGTACAGCTCGTCGTGCCTCTCGCCGGTCGGGAAGCGGTGGCCAGTTTCGTGCTCAAAGACGAACTTGTCGGCCGGCGCGCCCTCTGGCGCGTCCTCGAACATGTCCACCATGTCGCGGCAGGACTGGTAGAGCTCGTCCTGCTTGCCGATGATGTGCACGGAGGGCAGCGGCACGCGCCGTGGCGACCCGTCCGCGTGCTCGAAGAGATGGCGCAGCCCCACGCCACGCACCCGCGGCGCGCAGACGAGCACGCAGCACCTCCACCACTGCACGTTGTGCTTCTGCAGGTACCACATGGACAGCGCGGCGGCCGTCTGCGCGCCCTGCGAGAAGCCGAGCACGGCGTCGAACGGCCCGAGCCGCGGCAGCTGCGCGTCCATGTACTCGACCGTGCGCTCAAAGTCTACGTAGTCGTGGTGCCACCCCTGGTCCACATTGGTGCGCGGCAGCTCCTTGAACATCCCCCACTCGTAGAAGGGCTTGTGGCGCTCGTATCGCGTCTCAATCACATCCTCGGACGGGCCACGTGCCTCGATCGGTCCGTCCAGGAAGACGAACTCGGCGTGCGGGTCGAGCGCGCGGCGCAGTCCCCGCGTCTGGTCCCTCAGGATGGCGCTGTTGGTGCGGTACCCGTGCATGCACAGCACGCGCAGCTTCTTGGCGGCGACGGCAGTGGTGGCGGCAACCATGCTACAGTCAAGAGCGAGAGCTCCAGAGGTCGATCGCTTGCTTCTTGGCGCCGGAACCGAACCGCTGGGCTTGACTGACGTGTCTGTGGTTGACGTCAACCACTAGCTGGGTGCGTTCACTTCGAGATAGTGACTACGCCTCTGACGCAATACCGTTTTAGTGACTGTACCCACCACTCTGATTTGAGCTCTTCAACATGGGACTGACTGCACTTGTACTTTACTACGACGGAGCTATACGCAATGGAGAACGACAGCGACCAATGAAACAGCACTCTACCTACCATGAAGCGACGCATGAGCCCGTCAACGCCGACAGAGGGGGACACGCTGCACGAAACAAGAATGCGAGGGTACCGACAGATCACAACCGCGCACGGGAAGGCGCGAGAGGAGAGCTCGAGTACTGGAAGAACTGGTGCACGTACTGCGCCAGCCGCACGTACAGACCCGTGTACGTGCGCGGATGCGGGAACCGGTGGCCGCCGTCGTGCTCCATGAGCGTCCGCGCGAGCACGCTGCCCTTGGGGTACGGCGCGTACATGTTGGCGAGCTCGAGGCTCTCGTAGTAGATCGAGTCGCTCGTGCCCGCAATGTGGATGGACGGGATGGGCACGAGCTTGGCGCGGCCGCTGGCGTCTTCGAACAGCTCGCGGCAGTTGATGCCGTGCACGCGCACGCCGGAGAAGCACACGGTGAGCGCCCACAAGCGCGCGGCCCGCTTCTGCAGCGCCCACATGGAGAAGATGGTGAGCATGGTGGCGCCCTGCGAGAAGCCGACCGCGACGTCGACAGGGCCGATCTGACACAGCTGGGCCTCCATGTACAGCAGCGACTCGTCGAGGTCCTCGAAGATCAGGTTCCACGTGTCGGTCTTGCTGGACACAATGTCCTCGATGCCGTCGGCGACCGCGTTGGTGCGCAGGTAGCGGCCCTGCCACCACTCGTAGAACGGCGCCGTCCGCGCGTACAGGTCCATGACGACCTTGTGGGTCTTGCCGCGCGCCGCGAACGGCGCGTTGAGGTACACGTACTCGACGTTGGGCCCCATGGCGCGCCGGAGTCCGGCCATCTGGTCCTTCATGATGGTGGCGTTGGTGCGGAAGCCGTGGACGCACAGCACGCGTAGCTTGCGCGCGCCAGGAGTGGTCGTGGGCAGGGAGCTTGGCGCGATCGCGGGCATGGTGCGGTCTGGCCGGCTGGTGTGGAGCGACTTGGGAGCGGCGGGGAAGATTGAGTAATGAGCTCGCTTGGAGAGGTGGAAGCGCGCGCGCCTGCGGAGACGGATGGACAAGTCCAAGCGCTCGGCTCTACATTGGTCGACGCCGGGACTTCAACGCGGCTTGGCGTGCTGACCGCGAGGATCGTCGAGCGCTAGGAGCGGCGTCTGTCTGCGTCTGGGGTGTCGAGTCGACGCGGTTTCGCTTGGAAGAGCGTTGCGATGCAGAGAGCAAGCGCGAGCGGCAGCGAAACCGCCATGTTCCATTTCTCATTGGCGAGACGCTCTGTTGATGGTCCCCCAAGTTGTAGTAGCGCTTGCAATGGACCCCGACATGAGACCGAGATAAGGCGATGATGTGATAGCTAGTCAGCACTGTCATGCAGTAGTCCGTGCAATGTGACGCGGAGGTAGGGTTCGAGTCGCCGACAATGACGGCGATGACTGCACTGCGAACGGGGCTGAGAGGGATTTGGGTGAAGCGGACGCTGACAACAACACCCGCGACGAGAGCTGCGTTTGGCTCATTGGTCCGTGACCGGAGGGTGTAAACTTCGATTCGAATGAACTTGTGAATGATCCGGATGGCAGGACGGCAAGCCAAGGCACCCGCGTGCGTCTCATCGCCCTGTCTGTGGACTTCTGAGGGATGGGCGGGTGTCCACTTGCCCCCCCTGCGCTGACCCGTCGGTAGTCAACAGCACCGCAGTCCACAAGAAAGCGTCCAAGTCCGCCTGGGGTTGTCGAAGATGCGCCGCTTTCTCGTCGTGCGGCTGCTTTCGCGAGTGATTCGAAGACTGGCGGTGCAGGAGACGCACCATATAGTAGTACGCATCGCATGTCCAAAGTCTCCGTTGAGCACCTTGAAGTCGACGGACGGGTCGCGTTGAAGAGCGCCGATGACTGGGTCAGTGTGCATGTAATCCCTTGCTTTTGTTGAGAGATCGATGGTATACCAGCGCGCATCTTGCCGAGACTATGCGGAGCCAGCCGTTGGACCCGCCCCAGTCCTAGATGACTGAATAGACAGAAGGCTGCGCTCCCGACGCTGGGAGACGCCTGCAACCGGAGGAGGGTGTCCGCTCTCGCTTAGCGATTCGTTAGGGCTCCTTCCAATCGAGCAAAGGAAGAGGGTCGTGATGCCGGAGGCAACTTGCGGCGCTTCAAGGTGAGCTTCTCTGTTTTGATTGGCTATAAAAAGTTGTGTCCAATTGTCCAATCATACCGTTTATATTTCGCAAATTTGAAGCCCTACAAATTTTGTAATAATCATTTGATTGCGAAATCAAATCGACAAGTATGATTGGCTTAAACAGTAACACAAGCAAATTTCGGATTGGTCGGAACGTTTTCAGTTTTGAATTTGGATCCAATCAAAACGACGAATATACCTTGTTTAATCCAATCAATGTGCGTTTTATCACTGTATGCCTCGCAAGAAGCACAATTGGAAAGCGACAGCGCAGGACCGATGGGCAAGAGTTCGTGTACGTGCGCGCTCCTTGCGAACCCCAGGGGGATCCAGGACACGTGGGCGCGCCTCCCGCGAGTGTTTATTGACCTGCTCCTGCTCTCTTTACCTCTATGCTTGCTCCGTGCGCGCGCAGGGCTCCTATTCGGCGTGATCTTCAGCTTCGCGGGGTTCATCTTCCTGGTCAGTCAGCAGCGGCCTGCCTATTGCCTCTCTCTCTCTCTCTCTTTCTCTCGTTGTGGTGGCACTCGACTGCCGCTAGGTGATGCTAACTGTGCTTCGCATCGATGTGTATTGTGTATGTGCGGCTCTCAGACGATCGTTGGCGCGCTGCTGAAGCTCCAGCCCAAGTTTGTGCGCAACGCCAAGTCGCCCAGCTCGACCTCCAACGCGTGCTTTGAGGCCGGTGCGTCGCGCTGCTCTCCCTCTTCCTCCCATCGCCAGCGGCTGTTCGGCTGCTAACTGCTATCCCACTGTGCATGGGCGCGCGCGCTTAGCCGTGCTGTACGCGATGGCCATGGGCGGGTGCTACGTGCTGTGGCGAAGAGAAAAGGTGCGCGCCGGCGAGCTGGGACTCATCTCGGAGACCTTTTCGCAGCGCGAGAAGACGTACTACGACTACGAGGACTCGGACGAGGAGCTGCCGCTCGCGCAGAACATGTCGCCCGCCGCCACGCCCTCCCCCACGAAGCGGCTCGACTGAGTATAGTAGTACAGAAGCGCGGCCGCGGACGCCTGCCTGCCTGCCTGCCTGCCTGCCTGTCCGCGCGCCTGGCGCTGAGGGTGCGGCTGCCGGCGAGAGTTCCGCCGCAGACCACGGCTGCGCGGCGGCTCGCCCGTCGTCTGTGCAAGCTGCCAAGTGAATATAATGCACGCATCGACTCCTTGTGCTGCACAAGTTGTGCATGCTCGCCGACAGATGATGGCCAGCCAGTACAGTATGTAGTATTGCATCGTACCTGCCAGCAAGGACACTCGTACGCCCAGAAGCACAGCGTGTCAAGGTGCTCTACGGCGGGTTGCGCATTGGATACGCTGAGCCTTTGCAGAGGTCGCTCGAAGGTCTCCGGACGCCCAAAGGGCGTGAAGCGACCCCACAGCGGGCGAGTGGGGACGACGCATTGCGGCAAGGCGGGGAAGATCCCCGCCCGCCGTGTGCTGCGCTATCATACCAAGCTACTATAGCTCCTGCGTGCGCGCCACGATGATGCAGGACGGCAGTATGGTCGACAGCTCGGCGAGCACCAAGAAGGCCCTCGCGCGCGCCCAGCGGGTGCTGCAGGTCGCGGCGACCAAGCGCAACGCCGTCGCGCTGCGGGACGTCCGGGAGACGCTCGACGAGTGCCTGCGGACGGAAGCGAGCTCGGCCATGAAGGCGCTGGGCTACCGGCTCGTGGGCAAGGCGCCGGCGTGCATGACGGTCGACACGTGGGCCTTGGTGCTGGACGCGTGCGTCTCGGAGCTCGCGGGGTCCCAGAACGCGCCGGTGCTGCTGCTCTGCATCCCCGTGCTGGAGCAGGTCCCGCCGCCGCTGCTGCTCGGCTTGTTCGTGTCGACGGAGAAGGAGCCGATGAACAAGCTGCGCGCGGTGCTCACGCACGAGAGCGCGGACGTGCGCTGCTGCGCCGTCTCGACGCTCTCGAGAGTGGCGCTGGGCGTGGCGAGCGGCCTCTCCAACGGCGCGCTCGCGGCGTTCCCGTTCGAGTCACACGAGGCGAGGGTCTGCTGCCAACAGGACGCGTGGAGCATGGTCGTCGACGTCTGGAAGCTCGTGTTCCAGACGCTGCTGCTGGGCGACCCGAGCCAGCGAGACGCCGTCGGCGCCGCCTTGGCCGCCATGCGGACGCTGTTCGCCAGGACGGTCGCGATGGCGCCCTTCTTCCCGCTCGCAAGGGTGCACCCGCGGACCCAGGGCGCGATGAACGACCTCGCGTCCGCCATATTCAAAGAGGCGTTCCCTCAGGCGCGGGCGCTCCTCGCGGTAGGCCGAGCGCTCCCGATGAGGCACCAGGCGACGGCCGCGCTCTGGATCGCCATGCTGCTGTTCATGATGATGGAGCGGACTGGCGCGCGGTGCCCGAGCGTCAGCGTCCCGTATCTCGACCTGGACCCCGAGGTGGACGCCGCCGACACCGACCCGGACGAGTATGAGCGCGCGTCCACGGAGCGCGTCCGCATCGACGAGCTCGTGAGGGAGCAGCTCCGCACGTGGCTACTCCCGCTCCTGAGCAGCAAGGCGTCGTTGTCGCAGGCCTCGAGCATCTGTCGCGCCGTGTTCCTCCTGCTCTCGCACCCGCTGCAGCGACTCGCGCGCATTCAGCACAGCACCGTCCTGGTCAGCCACTTGGTCGCGCAGTGCGCGTTCGTCAAGAGCGGCGCCCTCAAGCTCGAGTTCGCGCGGATGCTAGTGCGCGCGTTCCCGTGGCTCTCCAGCGCCGGCTGCGCGGCCTGGTTCACTCGGGCGGTGGATGCGATCTTCTTGATCGACGTGAAAGCGTGCGTCGCGATGTGTCCGATGCTACTCGCTGCTACTGAAGGAGCTACCAACTCACATGCCTCATGTGATGGTCGACAGGGAGCGGACCGACCTCCTTGAGTCGCTTATGGCGTCGACCCTGGACCGCGTGCACCGGCACCGCGACTTCGAGCTGTTCGAGTCGCTGTGCGCGGTCGAGCTCCTGTCCCCGCGGCACTTGAGCGCCAGCAAGCTCGCCCATAGCACCATCGTCGCCGAGGTGTTCCATGCGATCGCGCGAGCTGTCACGAGCTGCGACGAATCCGCGCCGATGGAGACGAAGCAGAGCTTGCAACTCACCCAACTGATCGCTCTGAAAGTGTTCAAGGGCGCGCTCACGCCCAAGCTGCCCGCCGCGTCCGAGGACCGAGTCGAAGCCGCCAATCGGCGCGGCATGCTCCGATGCTACATGGGGCTCCTGACCGGCCACTTCCTCCAGTCGGCGGTGTGGTCGACGGGCCCGTTCCTCGAGTCGCTCGAGTTTTTCCGCAAGGACGTGCTCAAGATCTGGCGCCAGATCCCCTCTCTACGCGCGCGCCTGCAGCTGCTCTCCATCGGGATGCACCTGGCGGCCGTGTACCAACTCGTGCCCGCTCAGGTGATGGTGGACGCCGTCAAGTATGAGGTCGTCGCCACCTTTGCGCTGGCGTCGGGGAGTGACGGCGACGGCGCACCGCTCTCGATGGGGACGGCGACGGCGACGGCGACTGTGGCGGCGGCATTTGACGACGGACGGCTTGGGAGCGGCTCGACAGGTTGCGAAGCGGTCGCGGACCTCGTCATGGATGCGCCTCAGCCGCGCTGGGTCGGCGCGGACGTGCTGCTGGCAGTGGCCGAGTGTCTGAGGCACATGATCACGTTGCACCCGCCATCCACAGCGCAGCTGAGCGAGATATACCAGGAGCTGCAGCGCTACGTGGCGACCAACTGCCCCGCGACACAGCTGTGCCATCACATGTGCGGTCGGCTCGCCACGCTCGGTAGGAGTGCCTCCTTTGTCTCGGCGCTAACCTGCGTCTTGTGCACGTGATAGACTGGAGCAACAGCGACTTGTGGAGGGGCGAGACGCGCCACCGGGCTTCTTCTATTCACAGGAGCTGATGAACCCGTACGCGGCCTTCCTCCCGCTCCGCCAGCTCGAGCTTTCAAGCCTGCCATCCTTTGAGAGCGAGCGGCACAAGGAGCCCACGCTAGTGACGGGCTCAGCGGACCCGCTGGCGATCCATATGAGCTACTACCAGCCATCCGAAGCAGCGCTGGACGTGGTCGTGCTCGAGGTCACGTGCTGCAACCTCACGAGTCTAGCGCTGAGCGACTTTGACCTGCGCGTTTGCCCGGTCAGCAACGCCGCCAAGTGCATTGACGCCTCGAACGACCTCCGAGTGCGCCTGCTCCCTGCTGGTGGAGCCGTGAGCTCGACCCTGCCTCCGTTCGGCGTCCTCAAGGCTGAAAAGCGCTTCCAGGTCTGCAAGTTCACCCAAGCCGCGTTCCGCGCACAAGTGGCTTTCAGTGGCGCCGAGGCCTCGTCATCGTCCGAGCAGCAGGACCAAGAGCAGACAGCGGAGAGCTTGCCGCCTCGCCTGGCAATGTCCGACGCGTTCGTGGTGCATTTCGACGCGCTACTGTCTGCTCCACGGGATGCGGACGCGGCTGCATCGTTCTTTCAGACGCAGTGGCAAAGGTACGACGCGTGCGAGCGTCAAGTGAGAGAAAGGGAATGGACACCATCCTTCTCTGACGCATTTGAATTGGCAGTGCGCACTCGTCGATCCAGCTGCCAGTACAGTCCCGGCCTCGCGATGGAGCGGCAGGGGCCAGCACAGCGAACGCTCTATCCATTTGCCAGCGAGTATTACAGCGCACGAGCCCTCGTGTTGCGGTCGTCGCCGAGTTGCTCGTCGACTTGCCGTTCTACTGCCACGTACGTCTCCTATTGCTGCATGTCCACCCATCCATGCTGCCGTCAATGCTGAGCGGCACTAACGCAGCTACTATGTCTCTCGCGTCTGAATAGGTGGCGCTCATGGCGAAAACGCGCTGGGGCGACTACATCACCGCCTCCTTGACGCTTTTGCTCGCCAACGAGAGCGCTCCAGCCCCCGAAACAGGCACGACGAAGCCTCCCGCCCCCAAGTGGTCCGGCGCCTTGGAGCTCCGATCCACCGCAATCAACACTCGAGAGCTCGACAAGAGCCCGCTCGACGTCGTCCGGATCTTCACGGGCAGCGTCTTGGAGCGGGCGGTCTCCCACGACGCACCGGTCGCTTGGGAGCCGTCGCGGACGCCTCCGATCGCTGTTGCCGGGCCCGCCGACCCGTTCGTGCGCTCCAAGCCGGACTCGACGTCGGTGTTCGCCGCCGATTCGCCGCCGGTGGAGACGCGCCTGCCCCACGACGTCAGCTCTGATTCGAGCGACTATTACTGGTCAAACCCCTCCAAGGCGCAACAGAAGCCCGCGGCTCTCTCCATGGGCGTCAGCGCCTCGGCCTCGGCGGATCCATGGCTGTGAGTGACCCGCTCCCCCTAACTTCAACTTGAAGCCGCTAATAACTACTGGAACTTATTACAGTACGTTGAAGTCCGTGTCCAATTCACAATAATTGGTTATCTTCTTTGGATCTCTGTGGGGTAACCTTTCAAGGGGCGCTCGCTCTTCTGGGAACTTCCTCCTCTTGTTCATCATGTGGGCGCGCGAGGATGGCGCGGACGCGGACGCTGGCACTCGTGGCGCACGGCGTGGGGACGGGCGCGGGCGGCCACAGGCGGTAGGGGACGGCGACGAGCGCGTGTACCGTCCGCTGCTGTTCCAGTCCAAAGGCTACGCGTCCTCGGAGCTCTTCCGCGACACGTACGAGATGCGCGTGCGCATGCAGGAAGAGGGGGCGGACGGCGACGGCAGCGAGCGAGCGGCGCAGAAAGCGGCCGGGGGGAGTCCGCGAGGGCCGCGCGGGGGCGTCGGGCGCCCGCGGATCCGCCTGGAGACGCTGTCGTCCCGTGCCGCGACGACCGTGCTGTCGACCACGTACCTGTCGTTCCTCCTGGCGCTGCTGCTGCCATACATGCAGAGCCAGGGGTACCTGGAGACGGTACTGTACGCGTCTCCGTGACGCTCTCTGGCTTATCTGACGAGCGGTGTGTGCTCACCGCGGCGTCTACTGTACTGCTACACGCTGCAACTAGGAGATCACGCTGCCTGGAGGTTACTGCGCCGGCCGAGGCGCGCCCCACGAGCCGTGCATCACGGTCGACAAGCAGCTCGGCACCGCCAGGTGGTCGGCGTACGTGGGCGACGTGTCATGGTACGCGGGGGCGATGGGCGTCAAGCTGCGCGTGGACGAGCTGGTGAACGCGAGCGCGCTGGCGGCGCCGCGGGCCGAAGCGGACGCGTTCGAGTGGCAGCAACTGGCGCGCATCGGCGAGGCCTGGAGCCTTGCGCGGGCGGCGCGGCGCGGGCAGAACCGCACGGACGGAGTGGCGGACGGCACAGATGGCAGCGGCGTCCTTGAGGACGAGGACCTGGGGGGCGAGGACCTGGGGGACGCAGGCTACGTGCTGCGCTACGGCTACGAGCTGTTCGGCATTGACACGCGCGTTGTCCCGTACGCCAAGACCCGGATCGCCGCCGAGGCCAACCAGAGCGTATGGGTCAACTGCCACCAGGACCAAGGGCCGTGCGACGCCGCCACGCTGTTCGAGATCTCGCAGGACTTTGAGGACCTGGTGCGCTCCCTTCCCGCTGCGGCCACGCGCGTGTTCGTCTCGCTGGTACGCTCACTGTTCTATTGTCTGACTGACGGACGGACGGGATGACTGTGCTGTCGAACTCAGCGCGGCAACGGGTACGGGTCCTACTTGGTCGTCGTCACGTACGACGGGCTGTACCCGAACGTGTTTGGCAAGAAGGTGCTCTACGACTTCGCCTACACGTACGTTTTCCCGACGCCTATGACCTACCTCATGGAGCGCGTCGGCAGTCATAGGACGTCCTGTCGTGAGTATGTGTCGTGTTCGCGTCTAAACCCGGCCGTGCCGATGCTGCTTGGGACGCAGGAAGCCGTCGGTGCACGTGGGCGAAGTGGTCGTGCGCGGCCTGTTCCTGCTGGCGTCGATCCTCGCGCTGCCGTGCTGGCTCATTGCCGTGTTCAACTTCTACGACGGCGCCTGGTCGGACGTGCTACCAGTCCAGAAGTGGGTCCTCGGCCTCGGCGTCGTGCTCATGCTGTGGCAGAACCCCGTGTACGCCGCGACCGAGATGGCGCGCACCGTGACCCTCCGCACGCGGTTCGTCTCGACCACGTGCGAGTCGTTCGCCGAGGCGTTCTTTTACGTCTTTTGGCTGAACCTGCTCGACCAGCACGCGGGCGACTCGGCGCGCCGTCGATGCAGCGCGTTCGTGCTCAAGGCGCTGCTCGGACTGAGCATGTTCGCCGCCGACACGGCCATGACGGCGCTGCGCATGCCGTCGCTCTTCCTGGCCGACGACAGTCACGTGTACGCCTTGCTGCCCTTCGGGACGCGGGACGAGCTGTATGCGCTGTTGGGCTTCGTCCGCATCGCGCTGCTCCTCGTCTGGCTCGCGTGGATTGCCGTCATCGGCGTGCGCACCGGCGCCTACCTGCGCGCGCTGCCGTACATGGCGACGCGCTTCAAGCAGCTGTCGTTCCGCTTCCTGTTCCTCGAGACGCTGCTGATCCTCGTCTACGTGCTGGCGCTGTCGGCGTTGCAAGTGTTCTTCCTCGCCCAGACGTGGTACCTCATGGGCTACGGCGCGTTCATCCAAGACGCGGTGCACACGTTCGCCAAGCTGCACACGGGCCGGCCGTCGCTCGGCAAGCTGCTCTTCCTCTCGGTCTACGTCTACCTCGTCATGTTCGTGCACCTCCCACCGCGCTCGGGCGACAGTACGGGGCTGCTGGCCTCCACGGCGTTCCACGTGGAGGAGAAGCCGCGACTCGATTCGTACGGCTTCCTCACGCCCGACTCGAACCTGTTCTGCGTCGAGACGGCCAAGTGGCTGCTGGAGCTGGCGTGGCAGGCGTACTTCGACCCTCCGGGCAAGCCGACGCCGTCCGGATACGGCGAGCTCAGCCTCGAGCGCTTCGGCTTCGAGCTCCTCACGCACCTGCGCAGCAGCCTCACGGACACGCACGTGATCGTCGCACTGAGCCAGGGCGACCGCTCGCGCCTCGTCATCGCCTTCCGCGGGACGACCAGCAAGCAGAACTGGCGGAGCAACCTTCGCGCCGACCAGCGCGTGCTCTGGATCAAGTCGCGCGGGCTTCGGCGGCGGCGGCGAACCTGCAGAGAAGTCGCCCAAGACGTCGCGGCGAAGATCCCGGTGCTCAACATGACGCTCCCGCGCGTGCATCGAGGTGCGTGCCGGGCGTTCTTGGCGCTGTGTCTATTGAGAAGCCTGTATGGCTTCTTACGTTGCAGATGGACTAACAGTCGCGTGACCAACCTCTGGTTGCCTGCCCACCATCAGGCTTCTGGATCGCGTACGAGTCGGTGCGGAGCGAGCTGCGCGAGGTGGTGCGGCTCATCCTGGACGAGAACCCAGGCGTGTCGGTGTACATGACGGGCCACAGCATGGGCGGCGCGCTCGCGGCGCTTGGCGCGTACGACCTCGCCGTCAACTTCAACATGAAGGTCAACATGTACAGCTTTGGCGGACCGCGCGTCGGGAACCCGAGCTTCCGCCACTTGTACGACAAGAGCGTGCCCACGAGCTACCGCGTCGTGATGGACGGCGACATCGTGCCGGGCGTGCCCAAATTCGTGCGTTCCTCGTCACTGTAGCGGTGGCGGTTGCTTGACCTTGCTTGCTGGACCTCGGGCACTCACGTGGTCTGTTGTTGTTGTTGTTGTTGTTGTATAACCATTGGATATGGTGATAGTGGGGGTTGTATCAGCACGTGGGGACAGAGGTCGCCGTGGACGTCGAGGGCAACCTGATCGTGGACCCGAGCTTTGTGGAGCGCCACCTGCACGCGTCGTCCAAGCGCAAGCTCACGATGCACGGCACCAACGTCTACCGCGTGTCGCTCGCCAAGTGCGTCGAGAACCTCTCGTGAGTGCCTAATCGACCCTGCGCCGCTCGCTCCTTTTTGCGTCCATGCAGCACCAAGTGTCTCGCCGACGGAGCAATCTGCACGCAGGCGAAATACACGCGGGCTGTACGTTGTCTGGAGTGGCCGGCACTACATGGACGTCATGTCGCTCTCCAAAGCCGCACGTGGCGTCTCCCCTTGGCTATTTATACTTGTCGCTCGCTGGCGTCTCGGGCGTTTTGGCTCTCCACCGACGTCGCCAAGCCCATTCGAGGTTTCGCCGGTCCGTGAGCTCAAGCGGAAGCAGCAGCCAAGCACGACAACACCGCGGCGAGATGGACGACGAGCAGCAGCAGCAGCAGCAGCAGCAGCGGAGGGACGGCGTGATCCGATCGCACATGGAGTTCGCCGAAGCCGCGGCCAACGGATCGCGCGCCATGGTACGGACGCTAGCGGCTCATGCGCTGCGATCGCTGACGAAGAGAGATCTGCGACTGACGACTGACGCGTGTGTGGCGGACACTGAACAACAGGTCGAGTTCCTGCTGGACAACGGCGTGCACATTGATACGCCTGGGAAGGGTGCGGCTGTCGCGATGATGCTTGCTTGTCACGATGTGGTGTCCATCAGTCGACTGCTTCTCTGTATCCGCTTCAACTGATTAACGAGCGTCTGTGTGTATGTGTGTGTATGTGGGGTGGGGCCTCCATGCGCGTCCCGCAGACGGCACGACGCCTCTGTGCGCGGCCGCTCTGTGGGGCAATGACGCCATGGTGGCGTTCCTGCTGGACAAGTGCGCGGACGTGACGGCCCGGAACGAAGGTGCGAGCCGCTGTCTGGTCGCGGCAAAGCGTTGCGCTTCCGCCACGTGTGGGAGTGCGCTCACAGCTTCCCCATGCGCGCGTCCGGCGGACGCCAGGCACTGGATGGACGGCTCTGCATGCCGCGGCGTTCCAGGAGCACGGCAAGGTGGTCCGGATCCTGCTCGCGCGCGGCGCCAGTCCTCACGCGACGGACGTCGAGGGCCGCGCGCCGGTCGACTATGCCAGCATCTCGGAGGCCATCTGGCCATTCTTCGCGGGTACGTCGCGCTACTTTTAGCCGTGTCTGCTGCCGTGGAGGCGGCCTTTTAATCAATGGGTTGCAGGCTAACCAGTGTGATTGATACTAAACGATCTGTGCGAGGCGACAGCTCACGGCTGCCGCAAGAGCGGCAAGGCGGAGCTTGTGGCCAAGGGCATCATCCGCAAGGTCGTCGACCAGCCCGAGCAAGTCGCGGCCGTCGACAAGCGCCTCGACACGGTATGGCAGCCGCTCGATAGCTCGTGTCGTGACGCGCTAGTGCCGGGAGCTCACGTACTCGTTGGTGGCCACTGGTGGGACGCGCCCAGCTCTCCGACTTCTCGAGGCCCGGATCCGCGTACACGCGCGCGCAGCTGCAGCCTCCCAGCGCGCTGCGCCAAGCCGGCGCCTTCGTCGTGGGCAAGGTATGGATTGTGCTGTGGCCCCGCCTCGATACTCGCGTGGATGACGCGCTGACTACAGTGTGTGGCCGTGGCGTAGTCGCGCGATGGATCGGCCGCGTCCGGACCGATCGACCCGCTGGGGGAGCCGCCGCGCTCGGAGCGCGCGTCCAACCAGCGGCGACCGTCGTTCCAGGGGCTGGCGCTCTAGTCGGCGGACGCTGTCTCGTTGATCGCTGCGGGTTCGCTTTGGGAAGCAGCCGACACTTGAAAAAGTCAACGCGACACAGGGGTGAAGAGGGAGCCGCGCGTTGAGCTAGCCAGCTCCCAACATGGTGGATAGTCCTGTAGTCGGATCGCTACAGCGCCTCACTCGAGCAGTTGGTGGCACGCTGATGGATGGAGAGACTGATCAACGCTTGTGGGGTTTATTGACGCCTCTGTTGTGGTCCGACGCTGGAGATGGAGCTAGCTAGCACTTGGTCGCCTCGATCAAAACAAGTAACCTCTGCACTTCAACTGCGGCCGGTTACTAGCTAAACTCAGTACTAATGCATTTTGAATTCTGACAGAGAAAAATAACCTCACCAACATTAGTAGATTGATTTGAAAGGTTTTGTGTACTATACTGTGAGGAGGCTGTTTCAGTACAAAAATGACTGGATTCAATATGGTGATCACTCGGTAGAGAAATGCGCCCCTGTGTTTGTATGCGTGTCTTTACCGCCTGACGTGGATTTTTACATCCTGAATTTCTGAACAGCACGTTGGGAGTCAAATTTAAAAATATTCCAAAATGAAATTCATTTGATGGTACTGATTTGAGTTATTGAAAGCACTTCAGAATTCAAATACAATTTGGTGATTGGCTTGGTCGCTTCGAATTCAGTACTATTTATTGAAAGTCATTTCGATTGATTATATTTCGTTATGTCAAATTGATCTACATCCAGGACCAACGAGCGGCCAGGGACAGCGAGCGGGGGGAGGTTTTGAGCCGCTTGCTTCGGCGCCAGTTGCTCTCTTTTCTCCGCTTCCCAACGTCCAAGATGGTGCGTCCTGACCGCCGGAACTGACACCACGCTACAGTGTAGGAGCAGATTCTGACGCGCGCTGCCTTTGTGTGTTGATGCGCAGTCGCTTCTTGCCAAGAGCTCCCGTGCCATGACCCAGTCGCTCCGCACTGGCGCCCGCCAGATGTCGACGGCGACCGAGGCGGAGGCCAAGGAGCAGATGCAGCGGTGGACGTACATCTCGTACGGCATGATGGCGCTGGTGGGCGCCTACGGCACGGTGCAGCTCATGGCCACGCACGGCCACGAGCACGAGCACGTGCCTAAGTACGGGTACCTCAAGATGCGCACCAAGCCGTACCCGTGGAGCGCGGCCAACTGCGACCTCTTCGACTCGGAGTGCAAGGAGAAGGCCGCCGCCGCCAAGAAGGCGCTCAACTAGGCGTCCTGCGCGTGTCGAGGCCGTCGCGCCGAGTGCCGAAGGGAGAGCTGAGCGTTCCGTCGAGCCCTTGTTCGTTCACGGAGCGTCCACGGCAGGGGGAGACCGCCCGACGCCCGTCGTCGTCTCCTTGGTCCTCGCCGTGAGCTCCGGGCGAAGAGAATTCTATAACGTTTCCAACCGAAAAAGACCAGAAAAAAATACACATCAAGCATCGTGTCGGGCGCTCACTGAGGTTGGCAGTGTGCTCGCGCAGCCCACGGCTGTCTCCATAGTGCTGGCAGCGTCCAGGGCCGTCGCCATGTACCGGTAGCCCGTGCATAATGCGGGATTCCCCCTCTGACTTTCATCACGGCAGTACGATCAGAAGAGTGACTCAATTCAGTAGAATAGTGACGGGTGGATTGTCCCTCATAACAATTCAGCCAATCATCAATTGATTTTGCTAAATGCCGCTTTCGATTCGTCAAAATGCTGATATCACTGGCTCGTTCGCCACGACAAGATCCGTCGCAACATGTCGATGAAACTCATGCGATATCGCAGTCTCACCTTTTTAGCTAGGTGGTTTTCCATATGCTTGCATACAAACCATTCGTGAAGTATAATAGTGTATGCGCTATCATGGTATTGACGGTACAGTCCCACGCTTCTGTTTTTTTTTTGGGCTTACTGTAATCTTGTCTTGTTTCTTCCAGCTCTGGGACTCCCAGTGTGTCGCAGTCGCAGTCACACACAAGCAACCCCGCGTCCGTCGCGTGCGAGTCTCTCGGGCGCGCGCGTCTTCCTTCTCGGCTCGGAGCTCGCGAAGACCGACCGACCGACCGACCGACCGACTCGCCGTACCTGGACCGACGCGGTGGACGCTCCTTCATCCGCGATCCCCCGCCGCTGTTAGCGCTCCAGTCGCCAGAGAAACGCCTCTCTTTCGACACGCTACGAGGCGCCGCGACCATGATGGAACCGGACAGCATCACCGAAGAGAAACCTCTAGTGAGTACAGGCGGTCGCTCCTCTTTGATTCGCTTCGAGCGAGCGGTAGATGATGGAGGTGAGCTAGGGACAAGGACTGATGACGCGGTGTGTCGCGAAATTCGGTAGTTGGAGGAGCAGCAGGTGGGCATCACGGTCGAAGAGCCGAGCGACAAGATTGTGATCAAGGTCAAGACGCTGAGCGAGAAGCCGCTGCGCGTCGAGATCCTGTCCAAGGCGACCGTGGGCGAGCTCAAGGAGCTCATCAAGAAGCTGGCGAACGCCGACGGCAAGTTCCTGCGCCTGATCCACCAGGGCAAGATGCTGTCGGACGACAAGGCGACGCTCGAGGGCTGCAAGGTCAAGTCGGACGACTTTGTGCACTGCGCGATCAGTGCTGCGCCGCCCAAGGCCGTCGTCAGCCAGGTGCGTGGCCTTTCACTGCGCTCAGGATTGAACCTGTCGCGGTAGCGGTGCTGATGGAGGCATCCGTCCGCGCACACAATGTAGATGGCCGAGAGCGAGCCGGAAGAGCGCGACGACCCGGCGACGCGGCGAGGCTTCGACCGCCTGCGCGACCGCCTCAGCCGGGAAGAGATCCAAGCGCTGCGCTTATACTTTTACCCGCAGCTCTCGGTCTACATTAGCCAGGCCGAGCGCGTGGCTGGCGAGTCGAGCGAGGACCGTATTTATCGCCTGGAGGAGGAGTGGATGGACGCTCAAGGGCCGCAGTCGGAGTTCGGTACGCAGCTCGTGTCGGCTACGTTTGTCATGCCACTTGTTTGCACTAACGGTTATGGTGTCTCCAGCTCTGAATGTGGTGCCGACCGCTCGCATTGCGATGGAGCACCAGATCGACATGAACGGTGTCAACAACTCGATCCTGACCGCAGACAACGAAGGCACGGGCACAGAGTTCCTCTGGGGGTTCCTCATGGGCTTGCTGCTTGGCGTATTTATGCTGCTCATGGTGCGTACGCCCTGGGTCGGATCGCACCTCGGCCCCAAGCGTCACTACCGCTAGCTGCTAACCGCCGGCGACGATGCTTCGTGTTGTCCTCAGCTGCTGGATCGCTCCGTCCCTCGAAAGCAAAAGGTCGGGCTTCTGCTCGGCGTGAGCATGAACTTCTTCCTGAGCGTCGTGCCGCGCGCCGTGTCGGACCAGCAGCCGTAGAGCGACTGCTCGTGTCGAGCGCGCTCTCCCTCCGCTGCCCACCGCTTTTCGACTCGACGCGACGGTGTGCGTGTGTGTGCGTGTGTGCTGCCTCCACTTCTCGTTGCGTATTGCATCCCCTCCTTTCAACGGAAGTCGTCGACAGTTTGCTTCGATCGATCGGTATACGGTAGGTATCGGATACTGACTGGCGTTGCCGATCCGATCCCCACCTCCATCCAGTCTTCGGTCGACCATTTGGGGCCGAGACGCAGTAATTCTATACCGAACGTCCCCGTACTGTAGTAGGTCATTGTGATAGTAAACAGAACGAAGGGACATGCCTGCTGTTGTGCATTACTACTAGCATCCACCAAGGCCCAGCTTTGCTTTAGGTGGAGCTCCTCACAAGGTAGCCATGGTGTCATGGAGGATTCAGGCAACAACGAAAGAGAGTCAATCCATTTATTACCCAATCAAGATACGCTCTTGATTCTATATCGCAATACTACTGGATAAATATTATATTTTACCCCTCTTTTCCACCAATCACCGGGATTCCTGTCCGCGTCGTGAACTTCCAGTGGTTTCCCCTCCCGCCCGACTCGGGCGATACATTCGTTGCAACTGCCGGCTGCTGGTTCCCTGTGGACGGACGCTGGCGCGCGCTCTCGGCCGCTGTTGTTGATGCTGCAGCCGCCGGAGGACGCTGAGGAGAAGACCGCGGTCCCCGGGCTTGAGGATAGCGAGGCCGCTTCGTCCGCGGACGCAGGCGGGTCGGGCGACACGTCGGCGGCCAAGAAGCGCAAGCGCAACTCGGTCGGCGGCGCCTCCATGGGGAAGGAGCTGACGCCCGAGCAGAAGGCCGTGGCCAAGATGAACGTGACGCGCGAGTCGACGGAAGGCGTCGTCAAGTGTGTCTACTGCGACAAGGAGATCTCGTCCAAGAACGTCGACCGGTGGGCCTCGCACTTGCGCGGGTGCATCAAGACGCCCGAGGAGGTCAAGGCGCAGATCCAGCCCTTCCGCCTCGCGGGCTCCGCGCCTGCCATTACCGGTGTGCCTGTTGGGGCCGCGGGTGTTGTCCGTACTAGCGCGCACGTCCCGGGAGTGGGCGTGGCCGTGCCCGG
Source organism: Phytopythium mirpurense (assembly GCA_023338055.1). NCBI lineage: Eukaryota > Oomycota > Peronosporomycetes > Pythiales > Pythiaceae > Phytopythium > Phytopythium mirpurense. The sequence continues at coordinate 8,140 of JAADXZ010000254.1, read as the reverse complement.
CGCGGTTCCGACCACGATGGTGACGAGCGCTGGACAGGTCGGTCCGCTGACCGCCTCGTTTTCGAGCGGCGGGTTCAACGAGGTGTTCAAGGTGCACGTGTCCAAGGACTACATGAAGTTCAACGCGGCGCACTTCATCGCGTACAAGGGCTTCCGCGAGAAGCTGCACGGGCACAACTACCAGCTCGCCGTGACGATCACGGGCGTGGTCGGCCACGACGGATACGTGGTGGACTTTGGCGAGATCAAGAAGATCTCGCGCGTCATATGCAAGGACCTGAACGAGTCGTTCCTCGTGCCCATGAAGAGTGACGCGCTCAAGGTCGGTTGGGAGGGTTTATTGAGTGATCCAGCGGGCGGGCGATTGACTGACGAGTCCGGTTTGGCGAGCAGATCACGTTTGACAGCACGAACGTCCACCTCCAGACCGAAGACTTGTCCAAGTTCAGGTACAAGGCGTCCAGGGGCGTTAACGTATCCCTCTCTGCTCTAACTGGCGTTGGCTCATTTGTTTGTTGGCAGCTTCCCCAAGGCGGACTGCTCGCTGCTGCCCATTGTGCACTCGTCGGCCGAGGAGCTAGCCATCTACATTGTGCGTGCATTCGTCGCTCCTCGACCATGTACAGAGCAGATAGCCTTACCCCGTCCACTCTTGCTTGTTGCCCACACAGAGCAACCAGCTTATCGACGCCTTCACCATGGTCGCCCTCCTGGTACGTACAGGAGCACTCGGCGTGTGCATCAACTTGATACATGAGCATCATCATCAACTGACGAGTGTGTGAGCAGGAACGCGGCGTGCGCAAGATCGAGGTCAGCATCTCGGAGGCCAACCAGCAGTTCGCGTCGTACGAGCGCACCATCTTTGGCTGAGCCATGGGCGGCGATTCCGAGGCACGGAGCCGTTTCGCTCGCCGCCACCGCACGCGCACATTAGTTCCGATCCACACGTCGCAGCTTTTGGGGCCGCCGCTTGGCGCCGCTCGCTTTGGCGTGGTAGCCCGTAGAACCACCCCAATGCACCACACTCGCCCCCTGGCTTCAACGCCATTGCCTCCGCCTTGTAACGAGCGCCGTCGGCGTCCCTTCAAGGGTCCCTCCCTCACGCACTCACGCAGGAGTCGCACGACGTCGAAGCGGCTTGGAATGTTCCATCATGGAGCCGATCCAAAGATTCTCCTCTCTGTCTCTTCGCAAAATCTCTCGCTCTGACGCTGTTGATTGGTCAAAACTAGCCACAATAAATGCGTGCGTGGTCTGAAGCATTGGATCTCGTCCATCGCGCCGTTACCCACCATCACTCTCTTCACGGTACTTCCCTCCCCCCTCTCTCCCTTCCAGCAAACAAGAAGAAACCTTTCCTGGACACCACGCAATTCGCCATTTCTCCATTTCGACTTGGAGCAAGCACCCAGCCAATCCTCGGGAAAGGACGTCGATCGATCGATCGCTCTACTCCTGCACCAGTCGACTCTTCCGTCCCCCAAGCAAGCATGTCCTACTCGAGCAGCTGGGGCGACCGCCACGGTGACTCGTCTTCGCGTCGCGACTACGGCTCGTCCTCTTCGTACGGCGGCGGCGGCAGCCGTGGCGGCTACGGCGGTGGTTACGGTGGCGGTGGTTACGGCGGAGGTGGCTACGGCGGTGGCGGTGGTTACGGTGGCGGCGGTGGCTTTGGCGGCGGCGGCTTTGGCGGCGGCCGCGGCGGAAGCGGCGACCTCGGCGCCAACCTCGACGCGAACATCCAGTGGGACCTGTCGAAGCTGCCGGTGTTTGAGAAGAACTTTTACTATGAGCACCCGGACGTGACGCGCCGCTCGCCCGAGGAGTACGAACGCTGGATGCGCGAGAACGACATCACGGTCACGGGCCGTGGCGTGCCCAAGTGCGTCCTGTCGTTCGAGGAGGCCTCCTTTCCTGGTTCGTAACCTTCTGCTCGTGACCTTTCCGTGCGTTCGCTATATCTTGATTCTAACGGTTCCATGCCATGACTTGTTTTCGATATAGAGTACGTGCTGGAACAGGTCGTCCGCCTCGGCTTTGAGAAGCCGACGCCTATCCAGTGCCAGGGCTGGCCCATGGCGCTGTCGGGTCGCGACATGGTCGGCATCTCGGCCACGGGCTCTGGCAAGACGCTCGCCTTCCTGCTGCCCGCGATCGTCCACATCAACGCACAGGTTTGTTGCTGAAAAGCGTGCACTCGCCTCTGAGCGGGGCCTGTCCGTCTGTCCTTGCACATGGACACGGCGGCAGCCTCGCTTTCCCCTACCTTTCGGCGCCGGCGCTCTGTCGCCGGCCGTGAAGGAAGTATGGATACCACGATGTCCGAGCTCAGCTTGCATCGCTCTCGGCGGTTCGCCGCTCCGGTCTCGTGCCGTCGTAGCGAGCGCCGGCGTCGGTTTATCCGGCGTCGAGCGCCTACCGCCGATCGCGTCTTCCCTAGTGGAATGGATGCTGTCGTTCCGCTGCCGCTGCTGTCGCTCCATGCTGTCTCCAAGTGTCGGGTGTCAGCCACTCGGCTTCTCGACATACTCGACACTATCAGCATGGGCGTGACCGCGCCATTTTTCGTCGTTCCGCCTTCTCTTGCTGTCCGCTGCTTCCATACATTGGACAGTGGGTGGCAGAGTGGTGGAGCGCCAGTCGGGAAAAATGCGGAGCAGGCAAGCGGACACTCAGCTAGCATTCATTCACTCGGACGCTTGTGGTTGATATTCTTGTCTTCAGTCCGAGTGGGATTGACAAGAGGATTCGTCGACCGGCCGGACTAACACTGTTGCTTTGCGTCTTTGGGTGTGTGCTACAGCCGTACTTGCAACCTGGCGACGGCCCCATCGTGCTGATGATCGCACCAACGCGCGAGCTCGCAGTGCAGATCCAGGCGGAAGCCAACAAGTTCGGCGCTAGCTCCAAGATCAAGAACACGTGCGTGTACGGCGGCGTGCCGAAGCGCGGGCAGATTGAGGACTTGCGCCGCGGCGTGGAGATTTGCATTTGGTACGTGCCTGCGATCTTTTCGAGCTGCATAGGTATGTGTGTGCTGATTCTCGCCGCTTGTGATGCTCTACAGCACGCCTGGGCGCATGATTGACATGCTGAGCATGGGCAAGACGAACCTGCGCCGTGTGACGTACCTGGTGCTGGACGAGGCCGACCGCATGCTGGACATGGGCTTCGAGCCGCAGCTACGCAAGATCGTGAGCCAGATCCGCCCGGACCGCCAAACGCTCATGTGGTCGGCGACGTGGCCGAAGGAGATCGTTTCGCTCGCGCACGACTTTTTGACGGACTTTATCCAGGTGACGGTCGGCTCGCTGGACCTGACGGCCAACAAGATGATCAAGCAGATTGTCGAAGTGATGGACGACCACCAGAAGTACACGGCGCTGCAGAACCACCTGAAGGACATTTACGAGGGCGGTCGCATCATCATTTTCTGCGAGACGAAGCGTGGCGCGGACGAGCTGAGCCGCAACCTGCGCGACACGCGCTACGGCTGCAAGGCCATCCACGGCAACAAGTCGCAGGAAGAGCGCGACTGGACGCTCAAGGAGTTCAAGGAGGGCCGCACGCAGGTGCTGGTCGCTACGGACGTGGCTTCGCGCGGCCTCGACATTAAGGACATTCGCTACGTGATCAACTTCGACATGCCCAAGAACATCGAGGACTACATCCACCGCATCGGCCGTACGGCGCGCGCTGGCCAGAAGGGAACTGCCATCTCGTTCTTCAGCCACGACAACGGTCGCCTGGCCGGACCGCTCGTCAAGATCATGGAGGAGGCCAACCAGGAGGTGCCGCGCGAGCTGCGCGACATGGTCGGCCGTGGCGGCGGCGGCGGCGGCGGGCGCGGCGGCGGGCGCGGAGGCAGCCGCGGCTACGGCGGTCGCTGGTAGTCGAGTCGGCCCAGCACCACAGTTGCTGCGTGGGATGCGCACGTGCATGCGGATCGCTCGCTGTAGCGCTGAAGAATACGCGCGGCCGAGCGCGTGAGCGGTAATGGAGACGAGGAGCTTGTGTTCGTGGACGAGTGTTTCGGCGGTACGCGGCGAATGCCAACCGTCCGTCTGCGTGCATGTACTTGCTTGCCATGCCTGGCCTACTAATGCCTTGTATTGTGCGCTCCGAGCACGTACATACACTGAATATTCCCTCGCATGCCTCCCAAATTACATGTATGCACTTAGTATACCTCCATCATCACCAACCTCCAACCCCTTTCGGACATCAGACAAAGTCGCCACCACCACCGCCCGTACCGGTACCGCCACTGGCTTCGCTGTCCGGTATGAGCTGGTCAAAGTGCTCGTAGTCGACGACGACGCGGTCGCGCTCGATGACGGCAAAGTCGGCGAAGCGCGCGTCGCAGGCAAAGTCGTCCCAAAAGTACATTTTGCGCGCGTAGACGTTCTCGGAAAAGGTCGTGTCGAGCCCCGTGAGCAGCGCGATGACGGCGACGCGCGACTCGAGCAGGTCGTCCATGGTGCGGAAGCGGTAGAAGGGCGACGTCTCGTCGATCATGTGGATGAGCGTGGCCGGCAGCTTGATGGACGGCCACTCGGCCGTCACGAGCGGCACGTCGTACATCTGCCGCAGACCCGTCTTGCGGTTCGTCAGGATGACGCCGATGCGGAAAAAGTTCTCGTGCACCTCGCCGCTGTGGCGCGTGTTGGCTGCGCGGAACACGAGGCAGCGGTGTCCGTAGATGCGCGAGAGCACGATCTTGGACGAAAAGTGGATGTGCGCGCGCGGGCGCGCGAACTTGGACCACGCGATGCCAGTGATGATGGTCACGGCCACGATGCCGACCATCGACTCGACGAACACGACCAGGTTCATGTACACGGACGAGGCCATGGGCGCGATGGACCCGTAGCCGATCGTCGCGAGCGTGTGCACGCTCATGAAGAAGGCCAGCTCGTAGTTGGAGACCGTCACGTCCTCGTACTCGACCAGGCCGCCCATCTGGAGCCAGTAGAGCAGCCCGAAGACGACGTTGAGCACCACGAACGCGAGCACGAACGCGAGCGTGATGCGCGGCCAGCGCTGGTACAGCGCCGAGTGGTACAGCCGCATAAAGCCGTACGACTTGGGGATGTGGATCGGAGAGATCGTGAGGAACCGCGGCGTGTCCTCCACGTCGATCGACGCCACCGACGTGCGCTGCCGGTCCTTGCCGCCCCAATCCCCGTCGTCTTCGTCCGAGTCCGAGTCTGCGACCGACTCGGCGTCGTCGTCCGCGGCCGTTTCGCCGCGCTCCACGTCCGAGATCGTGCTCCGGCCGTCGTCCGTGCACTCGTCCTCGACCTCCTCGTCCGTGAGGATGTGTCCCGCGAGTTGGCTCTGCAGCTGCTGCTTCTGGCGGACGGGGACCACGCGCTCCGGCGCCATGCTCGAGTTGCTCGTGCCTGCTCGCGCGTTCTGCGGACGCAGCCCCATAAACCCGCGGCTGGCGTTGGCGCCTCGCTCCTGGTCAACCTCGCAGCAGTCGTCCGGGTTCGCTGGCTGCTGCTGCGCGCTGTCCTTGCGCGCCGCGCTGATGCGCTGCGTCCCGAACGACGGCCGCAGGAGCGGCTCGAACAGCGGCTCCATGGCCATCTGCGACTTGGCGGGCACTGGCAGACTCTTCCGCTTCGAGACCGCCGCCTTCGCCCTGGGCGGCTCGAGTCGCTGAGCATGTGGAGCCGGCGTCTTGAGCGAGTCCGAGTACGTCCGAATGAGCTGCTCCGAGAACTCTTGCGGCGCCTCGACTGGGCGTCGCGGCGCCTCGTACACGGGCGACAGCGCCACACCCGCGCTACGATGCAGCGAGTTGTCCGAAGACGACGTGTCGGTCGTGCTGTCCTCCCCCGAGCCACGTGCAGGCTCGGTCAGCGGGTCCGGGCGGTAGGGCTGCCGGCGCCGGTCGATACGGCTCGGCAAATGGGCGTGATCCAAGCCGTGGCGCTGGTGTTGATGCTGGTGGCGCGAGTGCTGCGCGGCCCGCCGCAGGTAGTGGGCAGAGTCGATGGGCGCGGGCACGGTAGTACTGAGCTTGGCAAAGTCCATGATAACCTCGGCGTCCAGCTCGTTGAAGTCGAGCAGCTCGGCGAAGCGGTAGCCCCACTTGACGCTCGCCGACGTGTAGATGTAGCGCTCCGAGACCGTGTCCTGCAGCGTCGAGTCGACGCCCGACATGGCGACCTCGATGATCATGTCCGACTGCAGGAGGTCGTGCTCCGACATGCCAAAGAGCGGCGACTGCTCGTCGATCACGTGCACGACCGCAATGCCCATGCGGAACGTGATGAAGTTGTTCTGCAGCAGTCGGAGGTTGTACGACGACAGCACCTTGTTAGCCGCGAACGCCGCGTCTTGTTGGTCTCGCAGGGCGTCCATCTGTGACTCCAGGTTGTCATAGACGTCGCCATTATTGTGGGCCGAAAGCGGCTGCCGAGCCCGCGCCATGCCCGTAGTAGAGCTCGTCGACGCACGGGCCGCGTCCACGCCGACGCCGACGCCGACGCCGACGCCGACGCCGACGCCGACGCCGCTGATGCTACTGCTGCGCTCGTGGTCGCGCACCTGGTCGGCCTTGTCTTCGACGCGCAGCAAGTTGGCCTTGAACATGGCCTCCATGATGACGTCGTGGGTCACGTCTCGCGACTGCGTGGCGTTGGCGACGCGCATGACGAGCGCCAGGTACTTTTGCCCGTAGGGCTGCACGACGCAGACCTTGCTGAACGCCACCTTGGCGCGCGGCTTGGCGAACTTGGCGAATACGAGGCCCGTGATGGCCGACGTGATCATCATGGACGCGAACGACTCGACCGACATGACGACGTTGGCGCACGTCTCCTTGGGGTACACGATGCCGAAGCCGATGGTCGTGAACGTCTGGTAGCTCAGGTCGAAGGCTTCGAGGAAGCGCGCGGGCTCTCCGCAGCCGACGAGCGTGACGAGCGCAAAGCCGAAGATGTTGACGAGAAAGACGCCCAGGAGCATCATCAGCAACATGGGCCAGCGCATGTTGAGCAGCACGTACAGGAAGTCCTTGTACGGCCGCCGCGGGTTGCGCCGTGTGTCGACGCGCGGGAAGAGCGAGTTGGACGGCAGCCGGATGAACTGCTTCCAGAACGGCATCTCCTCCAGCCGAGAGCCCGCGTGGAAGATGGACGTGCGCGCGTCTCCCTCGTCCGCTTGGGCTCGATGGTCGCCCTCGTCGTCGTCCGGCCTGGCCGCGCGCGCGTACTTGACGCGCACGCCGTGCCACATGTGCGCCCAGTCGCGCAGCGCCGCCGGCACCTGCTGCTCCTGCATGGCGTTCGCCTGGCGGTTCTTGACGCGCTTCTTGCTCGCCGGCATCGCGCGCGTCGTCGTACTATATATCCGGGCTTCCGCTGTCCGTAGAGGGGATGGTGCTGTGGGCTACGGCACTGTCAGGGGGCGTCCCGGCATCCAGCATCAGCGCGTCGGAAGCGGCCGTGGGCGGCGGGGACATGCAGGCGAGCGAGCAGGCCACGCACCGAGCGCCGCGCGGACCGTTAATTAAGGCGGCGCCTTGAGCTTGGGCGTCGCGCGTTGCTTGAGTGGGAGCGAGCGCGCGGGGCGAATCTCCAGTGACGCCCGACGCGTTGGTGGCGGCTGGTCGGCCACGCGTAGGTTTACAGTATCGATAGAGAGAAGGCAGATAAGTGAGCGCCATTGACCGACCCCGCGGAACGAAACCAGGCGCATGTCCAGTGAAACCGGAAGCGCTTCTCTGGTCGTTTCCCCGTCCTTCCATGCCGCTGCGAGCCCGCACCTCGATGGAATCGCCCCCTTGACGTGCTGGGACAACGTACGCTCGTCCTCCTTCGCGCCTCGAGTGTGCGTTCCCTGATGGCCAACACCCCGCCAGGAAACGGCGAAGGAAGCGTCGTTTGTGGTAAGCATGGGACGGGGTGTAACTGCCAAAATGATATGTAAGCTTACAGGTTTAGGGTTATAGTAAAAAGACTTGGGTTTCGGGTAAAAAAACGTACTTACACGAGAAAATGGCGCTGTGTGATTGCGTTATCCTGTATACGTTTATATTATTTCGATGTATACCCTGTTCAAAAAGAAAAGTAGGTTGTTTTCACTTGTGAAAACCGTTGACATTTTCTTAACCCTAGAAAAG
>JAADXZ010000253.1:0-30389 GCA_023338055.1 Phytopythium mirpurense | reverse complement strand
TAATACCTGATCGGCGCCGTCGTCGAGTCCTACGAAGAGCTTGACCGCACAAAGCTGGACAACATCTTCGTCACGCTAATGGGCGTGATGGAGCAGTGCCTGCTCAGCAATGGCGGAAACGACTACTCACTCCCGCATTTGCGAAAGGCGCCGCGGCGCGCCGCGGGTGAGTCGCTGGTGACTCTACAGTGCAGTATGGATGCTGTTGTGACTGGCTGTCTGGCGAGATACGAAGAAGTACTGACTGAGCTCTTTTGTTAATTTCATTAGTTTCGGCTTGTTCGGTCTCCAATTAGTTTTAGGTTATTCGATATCAGTATTTTCGGCATTTGAATTTGATTTTTTTATTGGCTCGTTTCATCTCCAATATTGACCTATAGAAAGCCAAGACTTTCTAATTTGTTGAGTCATTTGAGTCACAGTAGTGATTTCATGATTGAATACGACTCCTGAGATATTATACTAGGTCGAAAACTGGTCATCTTGGCTTCTCGGGCATAACCTTAATTTTGAAATGTTGTCAGTGGATGTTTCAAGCCGGTATTCCAAAAACTCTCCTTTTAATTTTATAGTGCAAACGTTTGTGTTTCTTTGCTTAACAGGTAAGACCTTGCCTTCCTTTATGGATGGCTTGTTGATACTTTTGTCCTCTGTGCGCTGATGCGCTGAAGTGGTTCTGATGTGCAGCAGAAGCCCCAAGTGGCATCTCCGAAAGCAACTGCACCAATTTTTTTCGGACGGATTAGTATACTGCAGCCATAAAAACCTAACCCTGTCATTAATGGGGACCGTCAAACCTGATATAAGACTAGTTTTAAAATTACTTGTTTCTCTCTTCATTTTAGAATACTGTACTTCTATTCTTGAAATCTATCGTGGATAAGGTTTGTACCTAACATAAAACACTTCTGCTTTCAAAAGTAACGCTATATCAGAACCCTATCCCGTGGTTTCGCTTTTTATTCGGCTCCTCTCGTCATCATCAACATGAACATCCGCCCTGGCTTTCTTTGGAGTTACTTCTCGGCGTTACTTTTCTATAGTCTCCACAGTTCGCTCGTCCCCAAGTGCTCCCACCATAGTAAAAAGGAAGCGCGCCACGGTCACACAGGTACACAGGCGGCGCGGACCGGAAGGAAGCTCTGACGGAAGCTGCAACGGCCGGCCAGCCACCCCACCCCGCCGTCTAGAGTCCAGGTCCAGCCCCGCATACGCATAGTCCCCGCGCGCGGCCTCTCCTCCACCACAAGGACCGGTGCTTAGCACCGCTCGCAGGCGCCCGGCCCCTCCCTGTCTCTGCCTGGACGCATGGACAGCTACCCGGACCAGCAGCGGGACACGGACGGGAGTCTGGACGTCGCGCAGCGACACCCCGTCTTCATGAGCCTCCCGAACGGAGACCCGCCACTGCGGAAGCCCCGCCACGCGCCGCCGCCGCCGCCGCCGGTCGCAGGGGCGTCTGCGCCTCCACACAATGAGTACGGGTACCCGGGCAGCGTCGGCGACGGGCAGGGCTCGTTCGCGCTCACGGATAGCGCTGCGTTCAGCAACTCGAAGGCGAACGGCCACGGAGGGTGCGTTGCATGCTCTATCCCTCTATCTCTATGTATATTACGCTTTGGAGTAACTTTTGGGGGGCGATACGGCGAGGACTGACGCGGGCGGGATGTGTGCGGCAATATACGATGGACCGACGTTTCTCGACAGCACCAACTACCACTCGATGCACACGCCGATCGAGATGCGGAAATCGCCGGCGGCGGGCGCGCGAGAGGACATCCAGACGAGCAGCGACCCGATGCGGTCGGTGGACGAGAGCTCCGAGGACAGCCTCGACGACGGCAGCTACGACGTGGGCAAGTACAGCCACCACCCCAACAACCTGAACGACGGCGCCGGCTGGTTCCACGCCAAGATCACAGTCGCCAACTCGATCCACTGGGCCAACAACTACAAGATCCAGGCCATGATGTTCCTCATCTTCGTCGCCGGCGCCGCGACCACCATTGTGTTCGCGGACAACACGGTGCGCGCCTCGGTCGGGCTGCTGGCAGGCAGCGTCATCACGCTGCTCTCGTGTCTGGCCGTGTGCTACACGTTCCTCACGCGCCCGACGTGGAGGAAGCACCCGAACCCCATCATCTTCTTCCGCAGCCTCTGCGACATCGGACTCGTGTCGGTGCTGCTCGTGACCGAGCTGTACAAGTGTGGCAGCGGCAGCTGCAGCCGGAAGCTCTCGGAGGAGTCGTGCTCGGCCACGGCCGCACTCACCCAGTTCTTCATCTGGAGCTCCGAGAGCTGGTTCTTCGTCATGGCCATCGACATGCTGTCGTCGCTGCAGAGCCCGTTCACAGACTACAAGCGCAACGTCCGCCGCTACCACTCCTACGTCTGGCTAACCGGTACGGGCGTCTTACTACTGCACTCAACTGGATTTATGTTTTATTGCGATCGAAGGCTGACGGTGGCTCTCTCTCTTACGCGCTTTATGCGGAGCAGCGTTGGTGACGTGCATCATCCTTGTGTCCATTCCCGACTTTGCCGGCGAGTCCGAGTTCGGGTACTGCTGGACGAAGAGTGAGAGCAAACTCTCCAGTGACTCGAGCGCCAGCACAAGCGCTGCAAGTAGCAGCAGCAGCTCAAGCAGTGGAGCCACCGGGAACCTCTGGAAGCTCAACTTTCAGTGCGTATCCTGCCTGCCGCTATTGCTGCCTTTGATCCGATTGCTGGTGATCTAACACTGCTGTCCGCTTCGTGCTCCTTCCAGGTCCTGGCTGCTGTTCTACGTCTGGCTTATCTTGTACTGGGTGTACGCCATCATTGTCATCTACTGGGCGTATCAGCGCTCCGTCTCGGGTTTGTCCGAGACGCTCCGCATGCGCCTTCGCGTGCTGCACTCCGTCACGATGTACGTCCGCGATGCGTTGTGGCGGGTTGTTGCCTATGAGCTCAACTAATCTCGAGACTTTTGTCGTGCCCGCGCCGGGCATTGCTAGCTACGTGATTGCGATTATCATCTACTGGGCGCTCACGTTCGCGTTCTACGTGCCGTACCTGGTTCTGAGCGACAAGCCGAAATGGATTGTCCAGATGATGAACTTCATGATCACGTGCAAGGGCTACTTCGACTTCGTCGTGTGGTTCCAGATGAACGACTTCCACGACAAGTACGTCGGCAACTATTAGTTATCCTATGAGGCATACAGGTGAGCATGGTGGAAGAGGGTTGTCGGTCTAACCATTTTGACTCTGCTTGCTAATACCACCAGCATCAAGCGCGGCCAAAGCAAGAAGGGTGATGTCGACGTCGACGTCGACCTGAGTCCCCAAGTGAACCTCGCTCTGCGCTGCGAAGTGCTCTACTACACGACCACGGGCATCATCCAGGCGGTTCGAGACACGCAGCACCTACCGCCCGGCGCCACGCAGCAGGAGCTGTACCTCCAGCCGCAGGGAACCGACGAAAACCGCGGCTCGCTTGGCGTGGACGACTACATGATCCGCACGCGCCCCAAGGCCGCGCTGGGCAAGGGCACGCTGTTCATTGACTACTGCCCGCATACGTTCCAGACGATCCGCGAGCACTTTGGCATCGACACGAACCAGTACATTGACAGTTTGAGCCGAACGACCAAGGAGCGGCTGAGCGAGGGCGCGAGCGGCGCGTTCATGTTCTTCTCGCACGACCAGCAGCTGATCGTGAAGAGTATGAGCGACGAAGAGTCGTCGTTCCTGCGCTCCATCGCGGCAGAGTACGCGTCGTTCCTGCTCACGAACCCGGACAGCCTGCTGACGCGGTTCTACGGCTGCCACGCGATCCGCCTGTACGGCAACACGTTCAACTTTGTGGTCATGGCCAACCTGTTCAGCACGGAGAAGGTGATCCACCGCCGGTACGACATCAAGGGCTCGTGGGTCAACCGCAGCGCCAAGCACCCGTCTAAGGGCAAGAGCGTGACGTGCCGCCACTGTAACGCCAAGTACGTGTTTGGGTCGACGGATGCCGAGAACTGCCGCGCGCGCGTTGGCCGTCACGAGCCGAACGTGGTGCTCAAAGACAACGACCTGACCGCCAAGGTGCGACTGGACCCCAAGGTCGCCGAGGAGCTGTACGACCAGCTCGTCAAGGACGCCAACTTCCTGTCGCGGCTCGGGATTATGGACTACTCGCTGCTTCTTGGCATCCACAACGTCGAGTACATGGTGAACCCCGACGTCGAGGAGGACGGGGCGCCGCCACCCTTGCCAATCCCGAGCATGAAGAGCACCACGACGTCGGACCTGACACACCGGCCAGGGCGAGGCGGCAGCAATGCGCTGCCGACCAAGACGCGCTCGGGTCTCCCTCGCCTCGGCACGGGCACGCGGCGCGCCAACACGGTCGTGGGCCCGTCGATCTATTATTTCGGCATGATCGACATTCTGCAGACGTGGAACATGGACAAGAAGCTCGAGCGCTTCGCCAAGACCAAGCTGCTAGGCAAGGACGCGGACGGACTGTCGGCCACGGCGCCGACCGCTTATTGCGACCGCTTCAAGCGCAAGATGGGCGAGATCTTGTCGGTGACGATCCGCGACGAGTACGCCGAGATCTATGCCGGCCAGCGGCGAGGCAGCGACTCGCGCGACGAAGCCCTGGGCCGCCAGAACCGGCGGTTCGTCTAGGCGTCTGTCCGGCTTGGCAATGGCACTCTAGGTCTGCGCTGGCTTGAACGATTTTGTTCCCTTTATTTTTCTCTTACCGGCAGCAAGTAAAGAAGACATGGAAGGAGTGGACGAGCGTGTGGTTATCGCATTTCACTCCTGCAGAGAGGATCTACCGGTACAGTAGCAGTCCCTGCAAAGCCAAGCGTGCGCTCCCCTCGCTGCAACTTCAACGCGATCCAGTTGAAGTTGCTGCACTTCAGTAAAAGAGGTTTGCAACCTACATTTCGGAGCTGAATTCGGTGGAGCAAAAAATTAATGATAGTACAGTAACTACCCGATCAGAGCGCTCTCTCGTGCGAATTTTTGCGAACCACTCGTTTCGTCTTATTTCGTCGGTCAAGAAGGTGCCGCCCATCAAATCCGAGCCAAAAAAATCGCGGGGGGAAGGAACCCTTTCGGCTCCATCACTCGCGATTCCTCCAAGCTCGCCAGACCCCCAAGCACTTTCGCCACCATGGTGCGTGCGCGCCCCTCGTCGATAGTGAGCGCAAGTGCAAAGACTCACGCTCGTGTCTGTCTGTCTGTGCCTCTGTCTCTGTGCTGCGTGTGGCGATGCTCGATCGAGCAGAAGCTCTACACGTACCCCGGCAACTGGCGCGTGTTCAAGATCCTGATCGCCGCCGAGTACAATGGCGTGGAGATTGAGCTGCCGGCGTTCGACATGGCCAAGGACCTGAAGACGAAGGAGTTCCTGTCCAAGACCCCGGTGGGCAAGGTGCCCGTGCTCGAGACGGCCGAGGGCTCCATCTTCGAGAGCGGCGCCATCGCGCGCTACATCGCGCGCCTGCGCCAGGACACTGGTCTGTACGGCAAGACGTTCTTCGAGGCCGGGCAGGTCGAGTCGTGGCTCGAGTTCTCGACGCACGAGCTCGAGGTGCCCGTGTCGACGTGGATCTCCCCGATCCTGGGCTACGGCAAGTTCAACGCGGCGGCCAACGCCAAGGCCAAGGAGGACGTCAAGAAGGCGCTGCAGGTGCTCGAGAACCACCTGCACCTGCGCACGTACCTCGTGGGCGACCAGATCACGCTGGCCGACATTGTGATCGCCTCGGCGCTCGTGTACCCGTTCAAGATGGTGCTGGACAAGGAGTTCCGCAAGCCGTTCACGGCCGTCAACCGCTGGTTCTCGACGCTCGTCAACCAGTCCGAGTTCCAGGCCGTGGTGGGCGACGTGCCGCTCATCGACGTGGCCATCCGCGCCGACGGCGACGAGTCGGGCGCCAAGAAGGCCGCGCCGGCCAAGAAGGAGAAGGCCAAGAAGGAGAAGGCCGAAGTGGTCGAGGAGGCGCCCAAGCCCAAGAAGGTGGAGCACCCGCTCGCGGTGCTGAACCGCGAGAAGCCGTCGCCGCTCGTGCTGGACGCGTGGAAGGTCGAGTACTCGAACAACAAGGACCTGTCCAAGGCCATGGAGTGGTTCTGGGAGAAGTTCGACGCCGAGGGCTACTCGCTCTGGTTCTGCGACTACAACTACAACAACGAGAACACGAAGCTCTTCATGACGTGCAACGCCGTCAGCGGCTTCCTGCAGCGCTCGGAGGCTATGCGCAAGTTCGCGTTCGGTGTCATGGACGTGTGCGGCGCCGAGGGCTCGGAGATCATCATCACGGGCTGCTGGCTCTTCCGCGGCGACTCGGAGAAGCACATGATCGAGGCCAACCCGGACGCCGAGTACTACACGTGGAAGCGCGTCGAGGAGCTCAACGACGAGGCCAAGGCGCGCATTGCCGCCTACTGGTGCAACGAGGACGAGCTCGAGGGCCGCCCGATCGCCGACAGCAAGGTGTTCAAGTAAGCAGCAGATAGGTGGTACTGTGGTCGTTCGCTGCCTAGAGCGTCGGGCGGGTGTGTCGGAATCGCAATGGACTCGTGACGCATGAGTCTGAGCCCTGCCTATCACACACGAACTCTACAAACGGGTAGAACGCGTTGCAGTCGGCACGCACGGAGCTCCTCGTAAAATAACGTAATTCCCGTAATTCGATCCTGTTCCTCTACTGCCGGTATGCTAAACATGACCAGTTCATGCACCATGCCACTTGAGTCGGTCTAAAACTGGTCCGTCATGAAAAACCTTGCGGGTGTTTCCTCTCGGTCGACGTGTGGTCGACATCTCCGAGGTTTTTTCTCCCGTTTTCCCTACAGCGAGCGCGCCAAGTAAAGCGCCCATTTGGTGTTTTCGGGCTCGAAGACACTCACTCCGCCACTTGGTCCGTCGCGCGGCGCTCGCTCGCTCGCTCGCTCCGCCGGCTCCTGGAGGCGCTCGCGGGCTCTCTAGCTCTCTGTATACCGCTCCGACCCGCTCGCCGGCCCGCGCTGCTCCTGCTGGCGCCGCTGCCGTCCCGAGCCGCGCTCTGCCCGCCGCGTAACGACAAGAGGACGCCGCCGATCTTGCCGAGCCGCGCTGGTCCGTATAAAGCGGCACCGTGACGCTCTGAGAGCTAGCGGCACGTGAGCAAGCGGCTACAGGCTGCAAGCTACAGGCTGCAAGCTACAGCTACAGCTATAGGCTACAGGCTACAGCTACAGCTACAGGCTACAGGCTACAGCTACAGCTACAGGCTACAGGCTACAGGTTACAGGCTACAGGCACCGCAGGAGCGCCATCGCGATGGGCGACTTCCCGCCGCCGGCGCGCACGGCCGTCAAGGCGTCCGAGCTGGTGCACCGCGCGGTGGACCGGAGCTACGAGGACCTGCGCGCGCTGCTGCACCAGCTGCCGTCGGCGCGCGAGGAGGAGCGCCGCGAGCCGCTGCGAAGCCACTTGGCGGCGGCGCGCGCGCGGTTCGCGCAGCTGCTGGCCGTGCTCAAGTGGTCGGTGCAGGCGCCGCTGCTGCAGCAGTGCGACGCGCTGCTGGCGACGAGCGAGCGCTACCGCAACCAGGCGAGCGAGGTGAACGACCGGCTCTTCTTCCTGCACGCGGACCTGAACCGCGCCAAGGAGCGACGCTACGACCTGAGCACGGCCGTCGACGTGCTCTTCGGCGGCAGCTACCTGCGCTTCCCCTCGGTCGCCAAGTACGCCATGCTGCCGCGCGAACTGCCGCCCGTGGACGTGGCGCGGGCGGCCAGGGACGTGGACGACCTGATCCGCTTCCGGCTCATTGAGGCCGACATCCCCGCGCAGCTCTCAAGCGTCGAGCTGCGCGACGGGTTTGTCACGTGCCGCGCCGCCGGCGAGTTCGAGCTCGTGCTGACCCTGCAGGGCAAGGCCCCGGACGCGCTCTGGCGCGTCGTGAGCGTGCACACGGCGCTCACGGACGCCTCGGCGCGCGAGCAGCACGCGCGCACGGCGTCCACGAGCGCGCTGCGCATCTTGCAGTCGATCGCGCCGACCGCCGCGCACTACCACCACCTCAAGAACCTGGTGCAGCGCACGATGAACAAGTCGAGCGCGCCCTTTGTCGACGCGTTCAAGGTCATGCGCGAGTTCTGCTCGGCGCTGGCGCTGCAGATGCTCTTCTCCCAAGCCAAGCTGCTCATGGACGGCCGCTGGAAGCACCGCCTGCGGGTCGCGTTCCACCGCGAGCAGAGCGTGCTCGACCTCTGCTACTGGCCCGCGGCCTGCGCGCGCAAGGAGGGTGGCGGAGAGCCCGTGACGGACCAGCAGCGGCTGCTCGCGCAGCTGTCGGCGTCCACGGACGCGGCCGCTAAGGGCAGCGCGCTCCCGGCCTACCCCGAGTCGAGCGTCTGCGTGCGGCTCAGCTTGGACCCGACGCAGAGCAAGCTGCTGTCGGTCCGCCTGAGCCCGGCGCTGCCGCCCGACCTCCCGCGGCGCGCGGCCCTGATGGAGCAGCTCACGGTGCCGTCCAACCTCTTCGAGCTGAGCGCCGAGAACCTGCTGGTGGCCGCCATGCGCGCGCACGTGGCGGCGGCGCTCTTCTCGCTCGGGCGGCTCCTGATTGTGGACTCGCCGGACGACGCGAAGAAGGCGCAGACGCAGCTCATCTCTGGCGAGGACGTCTCGCTGCGCTGCTCGGACTCGAGCCTGCGCATCTCGCGAGCGGACATCGGCGGCCTCGAGCACTTCCTCGAGCTGTCGTTCGACATCCGCGAAGGCCGCTTCGTCGCCAGCTGCCTCGCCGCGGCCAAGAACGCGTCGCTGCGCGCGTGCGTGGGCCAGCTCGAGCGCGTGCTCAACACGCAGTGCAAGATCGAGGTGGCCGCCGCCGGCGCCGGCGCGTCCCCCATCGAATTTGCGCTCATCTCGGGCGACGGCAAGGCGGAGCGCGCGATGGACATGATCCACGCGAGCGTGCGCAAGGCGCTGTGCGAGATCGTGGTGCACGAGGTGGCGCAGGTCGGCGCGGCCTTGAAGAGCATCGAGGTGCTGCGCCACGTGAGCCTCAACTGGGAGCGCTACATTATGTTTCGCCAGCAGCACGGCGCGCAGACGGAGGACTTTTCCATCTCGGACTCGGCGCTCTACCTGCAGCTCACGACGTCCAAGGAGTCGACGTGCTACCTCGTGGTCGAGATGGACAAGTACGGCGAGCCGGACGGCATGGGCGGCGGCGCCGCGAGCATCCACGACGCGGCCGAGATGGACGAGTACGTCCGCCTGCCCTGCTTCTCGCTGCTGCAGACGAGCGCGGGGGTGGGCGGTCTCTCGGCGGGCGTGCAGTTCATCCAGCGCTTCGCGGCCTTCAAGCGCGACGAGCTGGAGGCCTCGATCAACCGACGGACCGACGTAGCAGCGCCGGGGATGCACGCGAGCAGCCGGAAGCGCCCGCACCGCGGCGCCAGCGGCGACGTCCGGCCGGCCAAGAAGCACATGGGGAGCGACGACGGGCATGCGCTGGAGGACAGTGGCTACCGGTCCACCGCCGCGCCGTCGCCGTCGCCCGCGACGGGGCACGGCCACCGACCGGCGCCGCACATTGCGTCCGTGCTGCTGCACGTGATCAACATGTGCAGCGAGCGCATCCAGCTGCAGCACTTTGTCAACTTTGCGCGCCGGCGGAAGTCGCGCATCCGGTACTCTGGCGAGGCCGGCACGGCCAAGGGCGCGGGCACGGGCGGCCAGGTCGTGACGCTGTCGTTCCCGGACAAGGTGAACGTGGAGCCGCTCAAGGTCCTGGCCATCCAGGGCCACCTGCGCCACAAGGAGGGCTTCGAGCTGTGCCTGCAGCTCGCGCGCCCGCCGTTCACCTTCATCCTCGCGCCCACGCCGCCCGCGCCGCGCCTGCTCTCGGCGAGCGCGCACCACGTGAACGCGCGCGGGCAGCTGATATTTAAGTACCCGAACGCCGTGTTCGCGAGCGACGCGCTGAGCGAGAACCCGCTCGAGATCTTCATGGTGGAGCTCGTGTGCGTCGTCAAGCCGCTGTGCGAGCTGGCCGTCAAGCTCGAGAAGCTGCTGCGCGCCGCCGGGCGCTACTCGAGCGCCGTGCGGGACGACGGGCGCTTCTACGTCGAGCGCGCCGACCCGTTCGCAATCGTACTCGCCTGCCGCGCCAAGAACTGGCGGCAGTGCGTCGCGGCCGGCTCGACGCCCGACGGCATGGTGACGTACCGCGTGACGATCCAGTTCAAGCAGAAGATGGGCTTCGTCGTCAACTACAGCCACAAGGCAGAGCACCCGCTCATGCACTTTATCCAGTCGGCGCTCAACGGCCACAATGACCCGGCGCAGCTGCTCGAGGCGCTCGAGCGCACGTGCATCCCCTTGGGCATCCTCGCGAGCGTGGTCGAGTCGCAGCTGCTGTGCGCCAAGTACTACCGCCACGACCCCGTGACCACGGAGGGCGGCGGCGCGCGCGGCGGCAAGGCGGCGGCGGGCGGGGGCTTTGCGGGCGGCATGAAGGGCGGCAAGGGCATGAAGCTCGGCTACAAGTTCAAGCTGCCGGGCGAGGACACGGGGTACTACGCCGAGAAGTCGTACGGGGGCGACGACAAGGCGTTCGTCGCGGCCGAGCTCGTGCTGATCCCGCGCTCGCAGACGCAGGTGCGCCTGTCGTACGGAGACCGCTGCGACGTAGATATTTATTTCCTGGAGGTACGTGCGCGGGTGGTGGCGTGGCGATCGAGGGGTGGGGGCAAGTGGGGTGGGAGGGCATGAGCTGACGGATGCGCGTCGCTGTGTGTTGTATGGGACGGACGGGCACGCCGCAGAACCGGATGGTCAAGATGCAGAGCTCGTCGAGCGGCGTGCGCGTGCCCAGCTGCCCGGCGGAGAAGGGCGTCGTCGTGGACTTTCACGGCTTTGCGGACAAGCTGCGCAGCACCTTGTCGGAGATGGCGTCCGTCTAATGGCGTCCGTCTACTGGCGTCTGTCAAAAGTGGCGCGTGGGGTGACTGACGACTGGGCGATCGGCATCGATCGGTCCCATCATGGGACTCCCATGGCATGATGCTTGAAAGTACACAGCACGGAGCGGATCGTGGCGAGGAGAGAGAGGCAAACGGATCAGGACATAGCGGCGGAGAGTTGTTAGCAGAGAGAGAGGCAGACTGAGAGCATGCAGGCTGGCAGATAGAGCCCCGTCGACGAACGCCCGCGACGCCCACGCCGGGGGGAGGGGGAGGGAGGACGGCGAGTACTCAACGCGGACACAGGAAATGAGCTTTGTCGCGTCTTGTTCGCACTGACTGACGTGTGCAATGGATGGCCGGTGACCAACAGCGCATTACTGCCCGCCGTCTTGTTGGCCGCTTCAAGTTCTGTAGGGTATCTACGTATACGTTGAAGTGTCCACACAGACCCTCGGTGACAATTCATTGATCGAAAGGCGTCCGTCCATGTTGAAGACATTGCGGCCGCTGATTGATGGTGCTTCCCTCTGATGCGACGTGAGCTGTCCAGTGTGTAATCAACACGAATCATGCACGCACCAAGCCACCAACCAACCTTGCCGCCAACCAAGTAACCAACTTATCAGGCCGTCGGGTCGTGTCGCCGCCGGTCGGCTACTCACTTGTCGGCCGTGAGGGCGGCGTCCTGGTCCTTGAAGGCCTGCAGAATGTTCTTGCGCAGCGCAAAGAGCGTCTTCTTCTGCGGCGTCACGTTGTCGTTCTGCAGCATGCCCTCGAGGCGCTTGATCTCGGCGTCCACGTACACGTCGCCCTTGGCCAGGATCTTCTTGATGGCCTTGACGTAGAGGTTGCCGTGCTTGGCGGCATCGCCCTCGAGCGTCTCGACGAGCGCCTCGGCCTGCTCAAGCACGCCCGCCGTCACGTCGCCGCTGGCCGAGAGGATCACGTCCAGCTCCTTGACGCGGCCGGCCGAGGGCGCGAGCCCGCCGTCCGCCGTGCGGTGCGTGCCGGCCTGCGCGTTGAGAAAGTCGACAAAGGACTGCTTGTCGCGGCCCTCGGCGTAGTCCTCCGGGTCGTCGGCGCCCGGCGCAAAGTACTTGATGGTCGGGTAGCCCTTGACGCCGTAGCGCGCGGCCAGCTCGGCGTGCTCGGTGGCGTCCACCTTGGCGACCAGCACGCGCTCCTCGCCGGCGAACACGGCGGCCACCTCCTCGTACGTGGGCGCCAGCTTCTTGCAGTGGCCGCACCAGGGCGCGTAGAACTCGACCAGCGCGTGCTTCTTGCCGTAAATCACCTCGGCGTCAAAGTCCTCGCTGCCCAGCGCCGCCACGTGGCTCGGCGCCCGCGCGATGCGCACGCGCGTGCCCGCCTTGGCGTTGAGGAAGCCCACAAAGTCGTCCTCGCCGCGGCCCTGCTGGTAGTCCTCCGGGTCCGTCGTGCCCTTGGGGAAGAACTTGAGCGTCGGGAAGCCCGTGACGCCGAACTGGCCCGCCAGCTCCTTGTGCGCGTCCGCGTCCACCTTGGCCACCACGACGCCCGGCTCCTTCTTGAAGGCCGAGGCCACGACCTCGTACGTGGGCGCCAGGTTCTTGCAGTGGCCGCACCAGGGCGCGTAGAACTCGACCAGCACGTCGGCCGAGCCGTCCACCACGTCCGAGAAGTTGTCGGGCGTCAGCACCACCACGTCCGACGCCGAGGCCACGGCCGCCAGCGCCGCCGCCGCCGCGCCCAGCACCAGCTTCCACATACTACTTTAATGAAGAGCGGGCGTTCGACTGTGGTGCGCTGCGCTTGAGCTCGAAGGGGAGAGGATCGAGAATGAGGAGCTCCACGCCGTGATCCTCATGGCAGCGGCGAGTGATTGTTAGTGTGGCCTACCACATATGTGTTGTGGCAGGCAGTTGATTACGTACTCATTTGAATTTGGTATAATGTTGTTTTAAACGAAGTGCTTTTAACGAAATGAATGAATAATGAAAGGTTTGATGCGCGTGGCAGGCCACGTGGAGGCGGCTCGTTGCCTGTTTGTTGCTTCAAGCTTGTCAACATGGACGGACGGACGGACGGACGGACGGACGGACACCTCGGCGACTCGTCTGGGCTTTTAGAACTTGCTGCGGCTTCATGGCCACCACTCTCGGCGTAATTAAAATAATATATGGAGCAGCGTCTTGTTTCGGGTCTCGTTAACGCATACGCGGAGGAGCTCGGTGCCCAGAAAGCGAGGCGACTCGCTGGCAGCTTTTAACCCTGCCGACTCCTCCGGCTCCGGGTACAAGAGCGCGATGGTGGCGATTCGGACGCCAGAGCGCGAGCTGCTGGCGCGCTCGCGGCTCGGGCGCCTGGCCGCCTCGCGTAATAACAATCTTGTGGAAACGAAGGGTGGTGACTCAGCGGAGAGGCGAGCCGGATGGGCGGCGCAATGGGATCGCTCGCGCTCGCGACCACACGAGCACGCGCCGCCCTGGAGACTGCCAGCAGCTAGTCGACGTACTTGGTTGCGTGGTGCACGCCGAGCTCTTCGGGCGACACGTCGTCCAGGTCTTCGTCGGGCGTCTCCTCGACTCGGAATACCTGGTCGTTTTGCTGTTCGCAATGCACCCACCAACGAGTGAGTTCGTTAGGGATTGATTCATCCTTCCTTGCCAGCAGTTGCCAAAAGAGTGCACGGGGCTTACCGCGCGTAGCAGCGTCTCCTTGCGCACGTCGTTCTCGAGGAACTGGACAATCTCCTCGAACGTCGGGCGCTGGTTCTGGTCGTCCGACGTACACCGCGTGAAGAGGTCGCGCACGCTGTCCATGCAGTTGGGGCTCAGGGACGGCCGCAGGTTCTCGTACGCGACCATGTGCATGAGCGTGCTGCCCGACACCTTCTTGTTTCGGGCCCCCTTGGCCTTGATGTCGTGGTACGGGATCTTGCGCGTGTCCAGCTCCGCCAGCACTGTAGACCACGACACATCACAGTTATTAGACACATTAGATACGCACAGCGGCGGAATGGAGGCGGAGAGAGCCCTTTGATTGGACGTACCAATGCCGAAGCTGTAGACGTCCGCCTTCTCCGTGTATCGCTCGCCGCGGATCATCTCGGGCGGCAGCCAGAGCGGCGTGCCCGTGACGCTCATGGTCTCGTCGACCGACTTTTCTCGGCTGAGCCCAAAGTCGCTGACCTTGGCGCCCCACGTCGAGCTGACGAGGATGTTCATGCTCTTGAGGTCGCGGTGGATGATCGGCGGCTTCATACTGTGCAGGTACGCCATGCCGCGCGACGTGTCGATCGTCATGCGCAGGATCGGCTTGGCCCACGTCAGCCGGTTCTCTGGGTTCCGCAGCACTGCGAACATGTCGCCGCGCTCGAGGAACTCGGTCACGAAGCAGCTGCATTTGCACAACAAGCGGGGGGAGAGAGAAGTGAGCATTCGTCGTCTCAGCGCAGGCGCTCGGCGTCGCCAAGAGCGAGCGAGTGAGAGAGAGAGAGAGAGAGAAGAGCACGTACATGTTGGAGTAGGAGTTCCAACTGGCGCCGATGAACTGGACGATGTTGGGGTGGCGCAGGTTCATCATGAGCTGGATCTCGTCGCCAAACATGCGCAGGTTGTTCTCGTCGATCTTGTTCCGCAGCATGCGCTTGACCACGACGGGCGTGCCGCAGTAGGTGCCCTTGATGACCTCTCCGAAGGCGCCGGCGCCGATGATCTTCTGCAGCTTGAGGTCGTTGAAATTGATCTCGGCCATGCGCAGGCCCTTGTTGCTCTCGAGCATGGTCTCGACCACGTTCTTCTCGCGGTCCTTGAAGTCCTGGAAGTCCACCGTGTCGTTGCGCATGCGGTCGCGGCTCGACGGCGGCGGACGAGGCGCCGCCGCGGGGTCGCGGTCGCGGTCGCGGTGCCGTGGCGGCCGCTCGGGGCCCCCGCCGCCGCGGTGCTCGCTCGGCTTGTTCTGGCCCGTGCGGCCCGCATGGATGTCCGTGTACGCGTCCTTGTCGACCTTATCCTTGGACACGCACGCGCCCATGGCTCTTGCGTCGGCGGGCGTCTGCTGCTGCGGTCACGCGGCGATCTCGGATACGCAATGCACTCACGGTGCCGTATGCCGGCAGGCGCGCGCTTCCCGGGCTCGGCGTATACAAACGCCAAGTCAGAGACAGGCGGTCGGTCGAACGGGAAGCCGTCGGAGGGAGAACTGGGGCGGGCGAAGGCGGAGGCAAAGGGGGGCTCGTCGTCTGACGTCGAGCGCTGTTTGCGGATTGCGGAGGGCCGCGATCGATCGTCGAGGCCGCGCCGCCGCTTCCTTTCCCGCTGGTCGGTTCTTCCTGCTCGCGCTTTCGACTGTGGGGGAGGGGAGCGAGCGCGCGAGCGCCGAGCTGTTTATCTTGGTTTCACTATGGAATTCGCGCCAAGTGCCAGCGGGTTGACTGCCCTGACTCTCTCTCTCTTTTATAACTGTGGACCACACCAGGTTAAGAGCTCATCAGCTCGTGCCTTTCGTTAAAGTTCATTTCAGACAAGAATCTTGTCTTGTCAGTGACCAGTTGTCACAAGATGCAGCGGCGAAATCAACTTTATCGAGCGACAGCACGAGGAGGTACCACACTGATATATTTACGTGTTGCCGTGTTGCAGTGTTGAGTAAGAAACGAGACAGCGACACTGAACACACACAGTGTACTGTAACCTGCACCACATGCGACACAAAGTATCCATGCCCACACCACGGATCGGTTCCCGTGGGCGCTGGGCATCAAGCCGAGTACTATTCTAAACTATACCGTATGTAGTCGCTTGCAAAGGGATCACGGCCGGTCGACGGGTGTCGCTGGGGCCGCAAGCGCGCCGGCGAGCTTGCGGACGTCCACTCCGTCCTTGCGCGCCTGCTCCAGGAGAGCGACTACGTCGCTCTTGAGGCTTGACGAGCGCGCCTTCTCCTGCTCGGCCTCGGATCGGCTGCGCTCCTCGTCGAGCGTCGCGAGCGCCAGCTATTATTAAATTAATTAGGCGGGCCATGGCATCAGCACGTCACGCGCGCGTCAGCTCCGCCCGCACAGCGCGATCAACGCACCACCGCACCGAACGCACCATCTCGACCAGGAGCTGGCACTTAAACTTCTCCATGTTGGACTCCTCCTCCATGCGCGCGCACTTGGCCCGGAGCTGCGCGTTGTCCGCCTCGAGCTGGTCGTTGCGCGCGGCCAGCACGCGCGCGCGCTCGACCGACTCGTGCAGCGACGAGTGCACTGCGCCGACCGCACGATCGCACCGCAGGGTACAGACGGGCGCCTCGCATCATCAATCAGTCCATCGACTTGTTCCCACCAGAGCGTGCAAACGTCGTGACGAACGAGTGGTGCGCACCGAGCTCCCACTTGCCCGCCGCGCCCATGGACAGCGTCGCCCCTCCGAGCGTCAACCGCAGCGGAATCTCCTTCCTCCCGCCGGCGGAGGCGCCCGTCGCGCCCCCAGAGGTAGGGGACCTGGTATCTTCCTCTCCTCTTCCTCTCGCGCCTGTCGCCGCATCAGTGCTGATGGCGCCAGCAAAAGCAGCGGTGGCGGCGTCCGGACTCGTCGCCCCCTTGCGTGCTTTCATCCCCGTTCGTTGTTACTCCAAAACCCTTCTCAAGTCTAGGATCCCGGTCGCCAGATAACAGTGCATACTCTTTTAAATAATATGGACGCTTTTTCACCATTCTTCTCTAAATTTATAATTAGGCACCAACAAGATCGATTGAGGTTTTGAGGTTTTATCCGAGTGGCGCGAGGCGACTGCCCAGGTCCAGGCAGGGGAAGAGGACAAGGATCAAGAAGCGTGGTGGAGCGGCTCCTCGAGTCCTTGACGAGTCCCTGGCGAGTCACTGACAGCAGCGAGCACCAGCAGCGCGCGCGAGAGCAGTAGACCGCGGACGAGAGCGACGGACGAACGGACTTACGCACGTACTGTACGCGCCGGTGCGTGACTGAGGAGAGCGCAAGCGAGCGTTCGTTCGAGCGTGAGAAACGACGGAGGGAGCGATGCCGCCGGCGATGACTCCGAGCGGGCACGGGCTGGCGTCCGGCGTGGAGCGCGCGCTGAGCCCGGAGGAGAAGCAGAAGGCGCTGGAGGAGCGCAGCCGCCGCTGGGCCAAGATGAACGCCAAGCGGTACGGGGAGAAGCGCAAGTTCGGCTTTGTCGAGTCGGTCAAGGACGACATGCCGCCCGAGCACGTGCGCAAGATCATCAAGGACCACGGGGACATGAGCTCCAAGAAGTTCCGCCACGACAAGCGCGTGTACCTGGGCGCGCTCAAGTACGTGCCGCACGCGATCTTCAAGCTGCTGGAGAACATGCCCATGCCGTGGGAGCAGGTCAAGGATGTCAAGGTACTGTACCACATCACGGGCGCCATCACGTTCGTGAACGAGATCCCGTGGGTCATTGAGCCCGTCTACACGGCCCAGTGGGGCACCATGTGGATCATGATGCGCCGCGAGAAGCGCGACCGCCGCCACTTTAAGCGCATGCGCTTCCCGCCGTTCGACGACGAAGAGCCGCCGCTCGACTACGGCGACAACATCCTCGACATCGAGCCGTCCGAGGCGATCGCGATGGAGCTGGACGAGGACGACGACGAGGCCGTGATCGAGTGGTTCTACGACTCGAAGCCGCTCATCGACTCCAAGTTCGTCAACGGGCCGAGCTACCGCAAGTGGCGCCTGCCCGTGCCCATCATGGCCAACTTGCACCGCCTCGCCGGCCAGCTCATCAGCGACCTGATCGACCCGAACTACGAGTACCTGTTCGACAAGCAGTCGTTCTTCACGGCAAAGGCGCTGAACGTGGCGATCCCGGGCGGGCCCAAGTTCGAGCCGCTGTATCGCGACCTGGACGAGGACGACGAAGACTGGAACGAGTTCAACGACATCAACAAGATCATCATCCGGCACCAGATCCGCACCGAGTACAAGGTGGCCTTCCCCTTCCTGTACAACAGTCGCCCGCGCTCGGTCCACATCCAGCCGTACCACACGCCACTGCTGTGCTACATCAAGACGGAGGACCCGGACCTGCCAGCGTTCTACTTTGACCCGATCGTGAACCCGATCTCGCACTTCCGGGTCAACCGCTCGGACAAAATGGACGTGAACGGCGAGGACGAAGACGAGGAAGACGAGGAAGAGGAGTTCCAGCTGCCGGCTGGCGTGGACCCGATCCTAACGGACGAGCCGCTCTACACGCCTGACACGGCCAATGGCATCGCGTTGTACTGGGCGCCGCGCCCGTTCAACCTGCGCACCGGCCGCACTCGGCGCGCGATCGACGTCCCGCTCGTGAACAAGTGGTTCCAAGAGCACTGCCCGGCTGGGCAGCCCGTCAAAGTGCGCGTGAGCTACCAGAAGCTGCTTAAGTGCTGGGTGCTCAATGCGCTGCACCACCGCCCGCCCAAGGCGCTGAACAAAAAGTACCTGTTCAAGTCGCTCAAGTCGACCAAGTTCTTCCAGAGCACGGAGCTCGACTGGGTCGAGGCCGGTCTACAGGTCTGCCGCCAGGGCTACAACATGCTGAACCTGCTCATCCATCGCAAGAACCTCAACTACTTGCACCTGGACTACAACTTCAACCTCAAGCCGATCAAGACGCTGACGACGAAGGAGCGAAAGAAGTCGCGGTTCGGTAACGCGTTCCACTTGACGCGCGAGATCCTGCGCTTGACCAAG
Source organism: Phytopythium mirpurense (assembly GCA_023338055.1). Taxonomy (NCBI): domain Eukaryota; phylum Oomycota; class Peronosporomycetes; order Pythiales; family Pythiaceae; genus Phytopythium; species Phytopythium mirpurense. The sequence goes on along the minus strand of JAADXZ010000253.1, from coordinate 11,742 downwards.
TTGATCGTCGACGCGCACGTCCAGTACCGGCTGGGCAACGTGGATGCCTTCCAGCTTGCAGACGGCCTGCAGTACATTTTCGCGCACGTCGGCCAGCTTACCGGCATGTATCGGTACAAGTACCGCCTCATGCGCCAGGTTCGCATGTGCAAGGACTTGAAGCACCTGATCTACTACCGGTTCAACACTGGCCCGGTCGGGAAGGGCCCTGGCTGCGGCTTCTGGGCGCCTGGGTGGCGAGTGTGGCTGTTCTTCTTGCGCGGCATTGTGCCGCTGCTCGAGCGCTGGCTCGGCAACTTGCTGGCTCGACAGTTCGAAGGCCGCCACTCGAAGGGCATCGCCAAGACGGTCACGAAGCAGCGTGTGGAGAGTCACTTCGACCTTGAGCTTCGCGCAGCCGTGATGCACGATATCCTGGACATGATGCCGGAAGGCGTCAAGGCCAACAAGGCGCGTACGATCCTGCAACATCTGAGCGAAGCCTGGCGCTGCTGGAAGGCCAACATCCCGTGGAAGGTTCCGGGTCTGCCGGCTCCGATCGAGAACATGATCCTCCGGTACGTCAAGTCCAAGGCGGATTGGTGGACGAACGTCGCACATTACAATCGTGAGCGTATCAAGCGCGGCGCGACGGTCGACAAGACGGTGTGCAAGAAGAACCTGGGCCGCTTGACGCGCTTGTACCTCAAGGCGGAGCAGGAGCGCCAGCACAACTATCTCAAGGACGGCCCGTACGTGTCGGCGGAGGAGGCGGTGGCCGTGTACACGACGACGGTGCACTGGCTCGAGAGCCGCAAGTTCGCGCCCATCCCGTTCCCTCCGCTCTCGTACAAGCACGACACGAAGCTGCTGATCTTGGCGCTGGAGCGCCTCAAGGAGAACTACTCGGTCAACAGTCGGCTCAACCAGTCGCAGCGAGAGGAGCTCGGCTTGATTGAGCAGGCCTACGACAACCCGCACGAAGCCTTGTCGCGTATCAAGCGCCACCTTCTGACCCAGCGCGCGTTCAAGGAGGTGCACATCGAGTTCATGGACCTCTACAGCCACTTGACGCCCGTGTACGACATTGAGCCGCTGGAGAAGATCACGGACGCATACCTTGACCAGTACCTGTGGTACGAAGCCGACAAGCGGCATCTCTTCCCGAGCTGGATCAAGCCGAGCGACTCGGAGCCGCCGCCGCTTCTCGTGTACAAGTGGTGCCAGGGCATCAACAACCTGCACAATGTATGGGGTACGTCCGAAGAAGAGTGCGTCGTGATGCTCGAGACCAAGCTCGAGAAGGTGTACGAGAAGATCGACCTGACGCTGCTCAACCGCCTGCTCCGACTTATCCTGGACCACAACATCGCGGACTACATGACGGCGAAGAACAACATTGTGCTCGCGTACAAGGACATGATGCACACGAACTCGTACGGCCTCATCCGTGGCTTGCAGTTCGGGTCGTTCATCTTCCAGTACTACGGCCTCATCCTGGACTTGCTGCTGCTTGGCCTGACGCGCGCGACGGAGATCGCCGGCCCGCCCGAGCTCCCGAACGAGTACCTGTCGTTCAAGGACACGGACACGGAGACGCGCCACCCGATCCGGCTGTACACGCGCTACATTGACAAGATCTACGTGCTCTTCCGCTTCGACGCGGAGGACTCGCGCGACTTGATCCAGCGGTACCTGACGGAGCACCCGGACCCGAATAACGAGAACGTGGTCGGGTACAACAACAAGAAGTGCTGGCCGCGGGACGCGCGGATGCGGCTGATGAAGCACGACGTGAACCTCGGGCGCGCGACCTTTTGGGACATGAAGAACCGGTTGCCGCGGTCGCTGACGACCTTCGACTGGGACAACAGCTTCGTGTCGGTGTACTCGAAGGACAACCCGAACCTGCTGTTCAACATGTGCGGGTTTGAGGTGCGGATCCTCCCCAAGATGCGCGCGGCGAACGAGGAGTTCACACACAAGGATGGCGTGTGGATCCTCCAGAACGAGACGACCAAGGAGCGCACCGCCCAGGCGTACTTGCACGTGGACGAGGAGTCGCTGCGGTCGTTCGAGAACCGCATCCGCCAGATCCTCATGTCCTCGGGCAGTACGACGTTCACCAAGGTGGCGAACAAGTGGAACTCGGCGCTGATCGGCCTCATGACGTACTTCCGCGAGTCGGTCGTGCAGACGCAGGAGCTGCTCGATCTGCTCGTCAAGTGCGAGAACAAGATGCAGACGCGCATCAAGATCGGCCTCAACTCCAAGATGCCGTCGCGGTTCCCACCAGTCGTGTTTTACACGCCCAAGGAGCTCGGCGGCCTCGGCATGCTGTCGATGGGCCACGTGCTCATCCCGCAGTCGGACCTCCGGTACTCGAAGCAGACGGACGGCGGCGGCGTGACGCACTTCCGCTCAGGTATGTCGCACGAGGAGGACCAGCTGATCCCGAACCTGTCCCGCTACCTCCAGCCGTGGGAGTCGGAGTTCATCGACTCGCAGCGCGTGTGGGCCGAGTATGCGCTCAAGCGCCAGGAAGCGAACGCGCAGAACCGGCGCCTGACGCTGGAGGACCTGGAGGACTCGTGGGACCGCGGCATCCCGCGTATCAACACGCTCTTCCAGAAGGACCGGCACACGCTCGCGTACGACAAGGGCTGGCGCGTCCGCACGGACTTTAAGCGCTACCAAGTGCTGCGCCAGAACCCGTTCTGGTGGACCCATCAGCGCCACGACGGCAAGCTGTGGAACCTGAACAACTACCGCACGGACATGATCCAGGCGCTCGGCGGCGTCGAAGGGATCTTGGAGCACACGCTGTTCAAGGGCACGTACTTCCCCACGTGGGAGGGCCTGTTCTGGGAGAAGGCGTCCGGGTTCGAGGAGAGCATGAAGTACAAGAAGCTGACGAACGCGCAGCGCTCGGGTCTGAACCAGATCCCGAATCGGCGGTTCACGCTCTGGTGGTCGCCGACCATCAACCGCGCCAACGTGTACGTCGGCTTTCAGGTGCAGCTGGACCTGACGGGCATCTTCATGCACGGCAAGATCCCGACGCTCAAGATCTCGCTGATCCAGATCTTCCGCGCGCACTTGTGGCAGAAGATCCACGAGTCGCTCGTGATGGACCTGACGCAGGTGTTTGACCAGGAGCTGGACGCGCTCGAGATTGAGAACGTGCAGAAGGAGACGATCCACCCGCGCAAGTCGTACAAGATGAACTCGTCGTGCGCCGACATTTTGCTGTTTGCGGCCTACAAGTGGCAGATGGGCCGACCGACGCTGCTCCACGACACGAAGGACAGCTATGACGGGTCGACGAGCACCAAGTACTGGATCGACGTGCAGCTGCGCTGGGGCGACTTTGACTCGCACGACATTGAGCGCTACTCGCGCGCCAAGTTCCTGGACTACACGACGGACAACATGACGATCTACCCGTCGCCCACGGGCGTGCTGCTCGCGGTGGACCTGGCGTACAACCTGTACAGCGGCTACGGCAACTGGTTCCCGGGCTGCAAGCCGCTGATGCAGCAGGCGATGGCCAAGATCATGAAGGCCAACCCGGCGCTGTACGTGCTCCGCGAGCGCATCCGCAAGGGGCTGCAGCTGTACTCGTCCGAGCCGACGGAGCCGTACTTGTCGAGCCAGAACTACGGCGAGCTCTTTTCGAACCAGATTATTTGGTTTGTGGACGACACGAACGTGTACCGCGTGACGATCCACAAGACGTTCGAGGGCAACCTGACGACCAAGCCCATCAACGGCGCCATTTTCATCTTCAACCCGCGCACGGGCCAGCTATTCCTCAAGATCATCCACACGTCTGTGTGGGCGGGCCAGAAGCGGCTGGGCCAGCTCGCCAAGTGGAAGACGGCCGAGGAGGTGGCGGCGCTGATCCGCTCGCTGCCCGTGGAGGAGCAGCCGAAGCAGATCATTGTGACGCGCAAGGGCATGCTCGACCCGCTCGAGGTGCACCTGCTCGACTTCCCGAACATTGTCATCAAGGGCAGCGAGCTGCAGCTGCCGTTCCAGGCGTGCCTCAAGGTGGAGAAGTTCGGCGACTTGATCCTCAAGGCGACCGAGCCGCAGATGGTGCTGTTCAACATTTACGACGACTGGCTCAACACGATCACGTCGTACACGGCCTTTTCGCGCCTGATCCTGATCCTGCGCGCGCTGCACGTGAACAACGACCGCACCAAGATGATTCTGCGGCCGGACGCCGAGACGACGACGCAGGCGCACCACATCTGGCCGTCGCTCTCGGACGAGCAGTGGCTCAAGGTGGAGGTGGCGCTCAAGGACCTCATCCTGGGCGACTACGGAAAGAAGAACAACGTGAACGTGGCGTCGCTGACGCAGTCGGAGATCCGCGACATCATCCTCGGCATGGAGATCTCGGCGCCGTCGCTGCAGCGGCAGCAGGTGGCCGAGATCGAGCAGCAGGCGCGCGAGCAGAGCCAGCTGACGGCCGTCACGACCAAGACGGTCAACGTGCACGGCGACGAGATGGTCATCACGACGACGAGCCAGTACGAGCAGCACTCGTTCGCGTCCAAGACGGACTGGCGCGTGCGCGCCATCTCGGCGGCCAACCTGCACCTGCGCACGAGCCACATCTACGTGTCGTCGGACGACATTCGCGAGACGGGGCTGACGTACGTGCTGCCCAAGAACGTGCTCAACAAGTTCATCACGGTCTCGGACCTGCGCACGCAGGTCTGCGGGCTCCTCTACGGCGTCAGCCCGCCGGACAACCCGCAGGTCAAAGAGATCCGGTGCGTCGTCATGCCGCCGCAGCTGGGCACGCACCAGAGCGTGAGCATCCCGCTGCACATGCCCGAGCACGAGTATTTGGAGGGCATGGAAGCGCTCGGGTGGATCCACACTCAGCCAAACGAGCTGCCGCACCTGCCGCCGCAGGACGTGACGTGCCACTCGAAGCTCCTGTCGGAGAACGCGTCGTGGGACGGCGACAAGGCCGTCATCATCACGTGCAGCTTCACGCCCGGCTCGTGCTCGCTGACGGCCTACAAGCTCACACCCGCGGGTTACGAGTGGGGCCGGCAGAACAAGGACAGCGGCGCGAACCCTGCGGGCTTTGCACCGACGCACTACGAGAAGGTGCAGATGCTGCTCTCGGACCGCTTCCTCGGCTTCTACATGGTGCCCGAGGAGGACGTCTGGAACTACAACTTTATGGGCGTCAAGCACAACACGGGCATGAAGTACGGCCTCAAGCTTGGCAACCCCAAGGAGTTCTACCACGAGGTGCACCGCAAGACGCACTTTATGAACTTTAGCGCGCTCGAGGCGACCGACGAGGACGCCGCCACCGCCGAGGAGGAGCAGCAGAACGTCTTTGCCTAGGCGTAGGCGTAGGCGTTGGCGCTGGTGGGAGGGAGAGACCCGTGGCTCTAGCGGACGGACAGACGGACGGCGATGTGATGGAGGAGGACAGGAACGCGTTGCACCGTAATTGATGGATCGCTGTCTTTTAGTCGCCTAAACTTTACCGAATTACGCTAAATCGCACGCCTCTGTCTGTTTGTGTGGTCCACCGTAATGCATGCGTGAGTGTGTGTGGTCCACAAGGGGGGCTGCCGCGGATCGCCCACCAGCCTCCTCCTGGTAAGCTCCTACTGTACGGCAGACGCTGGAATCCGCACGGGCCGAGAAGCAGCACGAGCCATCGCGGCCAGGACCGAGACGCGCGCGCGTGGACCCCCAGCGCTAGAGCCGTGACGAGTGACGGAGGAGACACACCCGCGACCCGCGACCTGCGACTTACGGTGCGCCTACTGTACTGCGAGGGCGAGGGGAGGGGGGAGGGAAGCCTCCCACCGCACCCTCCTCCTCCTCCTCCCTTCCTTCCTCTGCGACTCGGCCTGGAAGGGAGGCGCGGCCTCAGACGCCGGCGGCTGACGCGTAGAGCGCCCGTTCGTGTCACAGGAGCCGGCCGCCATGTCGGGGAAGGACAACAAGTCGTCGCTGAGCCACCGGGCGCAGCAGAAGTTCAAGTGCGTGGGCCATGCATGCGTGGACTAGGATGTTGACTGCGCGCGCTCCTCGTCGCTACCGCATATCCACCGACCGACCGACCGACCGACCGACTGACCGACCGACCGACTGACCGATTGACTGACTGACGGCTTGCCAACAGCGCGGGCAAGTACGTGGAGGCGGTGGACGCGCTGGAGAAGCTGGCGGAGGAGATGGACGCCTCGCAGGACGCCAAGGTGCGGCACAACGCGGCGGTCGCGCGCTTCGCCGCGGGCGTGGACGGCGCCGACAAGCTGCAGCTGGCGCTGCGCCAGAGCCTGCGCGCGCTGGAGCAGGAGGCCGACAAGAGCAAGAGCGCGGCGAGCGCCGCCGGCGGCGAGGACGACCAGGACGCGTCCACCGCCGGCGCGTCCTCGTCGCTGGACCAGGAGGCGGCCTTCCTGCGGTACAACTACGCGGCGGCGCTGTTCCTGGGCAAGCAGTACGCGCAGGCGAGCGCCGTGCTCGAGGGCGTGGTGCGCAACCTGGACCCGGTGGACGACCACGTGGCCATGCACGTGTGCTTTCTGTACCTCGACGTGGTGCTGCACAGCGGCCGCGGGTGCGTCACGGCCGAGCGCGAGCGCGCCGCGAGCATCCGCAAGGCGCAGAGCGTGCTCGCGTTCCTCGAGAAGCCGCACCGCTTCAACGCGGCGCCCGAGCCGCTGGACGCGGGCGCGGCCGAGACGGACGCGCAGCGCAAGAGCCGGCTCGACGTGACCGAGTTCCGCTTCCGGCTGCTGCTGTACCGCGCCAAGCTCATGCTGCTGCAGAGCAACCTCAAGGCAGCCAAGAAGGAGATGAAGTCGGCGCTCGAGCTCTACCAGAAGGAGATCAAGTCGCGCGACGACGGCGCCGCGCTGCTGTCGCTCGAGGCCGACAAGACCTCGAGCGCCATCGGACACCCGAGCCCGGCCGTGCAGAACTCGACGGCGCTCTTTCTCAAGGCCAACCTCGAGTATTTAAAGAAGAACTACAAGAAATGTATCAAGCTGCTCGCCTCCTGTACACAAGAAGCCGTCACCGAGGTGCGTCCAGCCCATCAACCGACCGACCGACGCGGCTGCAGCGGTGCAATGCTCGATAGCAACCGACTGACGCGCGCGTGGCTTGTGACTCGTGTATGCGCGGCGGGCAGAGCGTATTTTTGAACAACATGGGCTGCATCCACTTCCAGATGGGCCAGCGCAAGGCCGCGCAGTCGTACTTTGCGCGCGCGCTGCATGCCACGTCCAAGCCGGCCAAGACGGACCCGATCGTGCTCACGGTGCGGCCCTCCCCCTCTCCGTGGAACTCTCTCTCTCTCTCTCTCTCTCTCTCTCGGTCGCCTCTCGGGCTCCTCGCCGGTCTGGTCTAACCCTCGCCTGGGTGATGCGTCCGCGCCTCGTCGATCATGTACCAGAACTCGCCCTACCACGAGGTCATGTACAACAACGGGCTGCACCTGCTGCTGCAGGGCCAGTACGCGTTGGCCTTCCGGTGTTTCCACGAGTCGTCGCGGCTGTTCCTCAACCGGCCCAAGCTCTGGCTGCGCATGGGCGAGTGCTGCACGGCCGCCTTCGCCAAGGAGCAGAAGCTCGCGGCCGCCGCCGGCAACAAGAGCGGGCTCATCCGGGGCATCGCCGGCGCCGGCGCGCACCGCCGCGCCATCCTGCCCACGTCGCTGCCGACGGCGGCCGCGGCGGCTATCGAGCTGCCCGGGAAGCACCGCCACGCGTCGAACGGCGTGCTGGCGGCGGACGGCACACCCAAGATGAGCCTGCCGTTCGCGGCCAAGTGCTTCAAGAACGCGGTGCTGCTCTGCCACCAGCTGCTCGAGTCGGACGCGCTCAACGGGAACAACGGCAGTGCGAGCCCGCTCGTGCCCGGCGTGACGCCCGTGCCCACGGCCGACGCGGACGTGGACAGCGAGAGCCTGGGCGTCGACGCGCTCGACGCGCTGCGGCAAAAGGCGCTCGCCCAGCTCGCGTACGTCTACCTGTCCATGTACGAGCCGCACCTGGCCATCACCACGGCCAACGAGCTCCTCGCGCTGCCCTCGTGCTCCAAGGCCAACAGGTTCGCTCGTGCTGTCCGTCGCTCCTCATGAAGGTTCGCGCATTGATTTGACCTCTGGTTGTGAGTGCCTGCAGCTTCCTCGCGCGCTCGTACGCGGCCGAGGCGCTGTGCATGCTCTCGCGGGCGGCCGAGGCGACCGAGACGCTGCAGGCGGAGCGCAACCTGATCGCCATGGCCGACGAGTACGCTCGCGAGGCCGGCACCCAGGTGCGTCCAGCCCTACACTCGAGGTCTGGCGGATGCGGTGGGCTCTAACGCGACTGCTCCTCTCCTCTAGCCGTCCCGAGCGCGCGCTGGCGTGCACGTGAACAACGCGACGACGCTGCTGCTGCAGGGCCGCAGCGCGGACGCCGAGGAGAGCGTCACGCGCGCGGTGCGCGAGAACCCCAACTGCCGCGAGTCGCTCGAGCTGCTCGTGTACGTGCTGCTCAAGAAGGGCGACACGAAGAAGGCGCTGCGCGTGCTCAAGGAGGCGCAGGTGACGCAGTGAGGCCCTGGCCGAGAGTCGGAGCGAACGCGCCGGGCTTCTGGGATCTCCAGACGCGGTAGGTTAGTAGCGGCGCCGCCCAAGACGATAGCGAGGCGAGAGGGAAGGGAGCGGGGGTTGGGTGGTGACCCGTCCCACTTCCGGTAGCGATGACATGACGCAATGGCAGCAAGCAGGCGATGGACGCGTGCTCCTGTCGTTGCCTGTACTAACGGCGGGTGGCTCCTACGTCCTATCGCGCACCGCGCCTTGCCTCTCTACCTGTCGAGCCGCTCTCCTTCCTCCCTTGTGTCTACTCTTGGCGCTCCCCACGTCCAAGCCCTCCGTGGGTTGCTGCCTGCCTGCCTGCCTGTCTTACTGCCTAGTAGTAGCAGTGCGGGGACTACTTGAGGTACTTCCTTACTCGCCGCGGCCGCTCGAGCCGTCGGCGCGTCCGCCTCGCCGCGCGCCACGCTCGCGCCGGTCCCCGCGGTCCCCACGGCCGCCGACGGCGCCCGCCGGCTTCTTGTCCTCGCGGTCCTTGCGCTCGCCCGAGCGCCCGCCGTTGCCGCGGCCGCCGAAGCTGCCGCGACCGCCGCGGCCGCCACGCGTGTCCGACCGGAAGCCGCGCTGGCCCTCTGCGATCATTCCAACACACACACGGTCACATTGAAGGTGAGTCGACCGTCGACACTTCATCACCATCAGCACCGTGATCGGGACGCACCCTTGCGGTCGGAGCGCTCCTCGACGTGGAGCGTCTTGTCGAGCAGCTTGAACTCCCGCGGGTCGGCGAGCGCGGCGCGCATGGCCTCCTGCTCGACAAAGTCGACGAACGCATAGCCGCGGCCCGTGACGATGTTGACGCCCGCGACGGCGCCGAAGCCCATGAACAGCTCGCGCAGCTCGCTCTCCTTGGCCTGCGCCGGCACGTCGCGGATGAACAGGCTGAAGTAGCGCGGCCGCTCCTTGCTCGGCTCGCCCGCCTTGCTCGGCGACGCTGTCTTGGCCTCGACCGGCGCGGCCGCGGCCGGCGCAGACGCAGGCGCCGCGGTCGGAGCTGCTGCCGCCGCGGTCGGAGCCGCCGCCGTAGCCACCGGAGCAGCAGCGTGAGCAGGCGCCAACGCGGCCGCCGCGCTCTTGCCAGAGAACAGCGCGGCCCACGTCTTGGGCGCCGCCGGCTCGGCCGGAGCGGCAACGACCGGAGCCGCTGGCGCCGGAGCCGACACCGGAGCGGGCGCCGGAGCTGACGCCGGAGCCGATACGGGGGGAGCGGACGCCTTGTCCTTGGCAGGGGAGCCCGGCACCGCCTTCTTGGGGGAAGTAACGGGCGGCGCGGCGGCCGGCTCGGCCGCCTTGGTCTCGGGCAGCTTGTCCGTCTTGTCGGCCTTCTTGACGGGCGTCTGCGCCTTCTTGACGGGGCTCGCGGCCGCCACGGGCTCCTTCTTGGCCGGCGAGGCCACCGGCGCGGGCGGCGTCGCCTTCTTGACAGGCGAGGCCGCCGGCTGCGGCTTCTTGACGGGCGAGGCCACGGGCTGCGGCGGCTCCTTGGCGGCGGGCGGCGCCTTGGCGGCCGAGGGGGCGGCTGGCGCCTTGTCGAGCGCGCCGGGGAGCTCGAGGAAGCGCAGGCAGTCGTTGAGCACAAAGTACCCCTTGGGCTGCACGGCGAGGAAGAACGTCTGGACGAACGGCTTGGGCTGCGGGCCGCTGGGCAGCGTCATGACGCCCGTGACGAGCACGACGACGCCGTGGTCGAGCGAGGCCTGGCAGTCGATCGAGCCGAGGTCCAGGTCCACGCGCGCGCCCGCGTAGCCGCGCTGCAGGATCTGCTCGTTGATGGCGCGCTGGCCCGCGATGGGCGCCTCCATCTGCGAGCCCTGGCCGTGGCACCAGCGCGACTCGTCCTTGTAGAAGCGGTGCAGGCTCTGCGGCTCCTTGGCCAGCAGCTGGTAGTACTGCCGCATGAAGGTCGTGCCCACGACCGACGGGTCCAGCGGCGCCGCGGAGGGCGTCGTCTCCGGCATGGCGACTGTGGGAGGGAAGAGGAGGAGGGGGAGGGGATAGGGCGAGGGCGCGGGGACGGCAATCCGATGAGCGGCGCAGAGTCCAGGGAATGCACACAACAAGCACGAGGTTGTGGGCTGGGGGGATCCGAGACGGAAGGAAGGGAGGGCCGCCAGGAGCTCCCGACAGGATACGAGCGACCTTCGCAAGACCTTGTCGAGCGGGGAACCATGAGTGTATGTATCGAACAAGAGTTTGGGAAGCCTTGGAGAACGTATGGAGTGTACGAAAACGATTTAACCAAGATATCAATTATCGGAGTATGACGTGCGTTCATGAGAAATTATCATTGAGAACGATGCGAGGTTTTATACGTTGTGGTTGTAAACGTTAGTATACGTTATCGGGGACGGTGGGGACAGTGAGTGGTGACTCACCACTGGTGAGGGGCGTTCGACGGTCTTGGAAAGGGGGTGGGCAATGAGCGCGGCGACGACGCTCCCGGGGCCGTTGTTTCAACGGGCTGCCTCGCGAAATCATGCGAGCTGTCGTAGTTTTGCAGTTCTGCTCCCTCATGGTCATAGCGGGTTACCCGTGGGGGCTGGATACATGAATCGCGTAACGGAGTTACACATGGGTACAAGGGGTAACTATCAGTGCTGCGCTATTGGCCATTTGCGTACTGAACCCCCAAAAAAGACGATGCTGTATCTTACTGCATGTTTGGATTTCGAACATGCTGTAGCTACAACATGTCCGTCCATACACTCCGCAACAGGTTGGTTAGGGAAGTCCTGTGACGCGGTCCCGTCATCAGGTCTTCGCCTGAGGAGTTGGCAGCCAGTGATTGGCTGCTATCTCACACATTATAGGCCTATCAGGGGAGGCACCTTCTGTGGGTGGTCCACGGCGCGCCAGGACAGCGGTCCTGGGGAATCCTAATTCAGAGTTTCTTTTCCCTTGTTTCAAACAAGTGCCTACGCTTCCTCAATACTTAGTGTAAGTAAGTACACGGGCCCTCGTCCCGTTACACCTGGTAGCACTTAGTAGTCCTTCCAACGACCAAGATGGACGTCTCGTTGGCTCCTACGACCGGCGTGCCGTTGGAGTTTGAAGCTTTCCCTCACCTCACGCTCTTCGAGTGGGAGGCGTTGCTCCGCCTCGCGGAGGTGTCCGGTGACGCT
>JAADXZ010000252.1:0-30389 GCA_023338055.1 Phytopythium mirpurense | reverse complement strand
CGTGGTGGTGGGCTGAGGCCCACCGGCATCCGCGACTCGCCCTCGCAGTTCTTCGCGCTGCTCGAGCGTACGTCTCGTGCTTCGCCTCCCTTCTTGCGAGCATCGCGACAAGGGGGAGAGGGAAAGATTGTAGGCTGACGGCCTCGATGCGCGCGGCATGTCTGTCGGCTTCCGGCGTCGTACCGGTCCTGTTGCCGTCGGTGACCAGCAGCTGCAGTGGTAGTTGGAGCATGCAGATCCCCCAGTACCCGGCGTTCCTTGGATCTGGGGTTCGCCGTCGCTATCGTCGCGCAAGACCATGGGTACGGTGGATCTCCTCGACTCCAGACCGCGATGACGTGTGTACCGCTCCAATGGTCTTGACACCAGACTGCAATGCTGCTGCAAGCCATTCGCCGTCTTCTGTCCGACGGGGTCTCTTAATTCATTCAATGCTTTGTACAGTTGCAGGCCAAGCAAGACGCACGCAAAAAAGACTCCCGCACTACCACCGATACGGTCGCCCTTCCTCGACGGCCGCCCTACTTCTCCGAGAGCACGCAGAGCAGCTGCGGCACCACCTCGATGCGGAACGGGCCGGGCAGCGGCAGCACCTCGCCGTCCACGTTGAGCGGCGTGCTGCTGATGGGGTCGATCACGAGCGCCTTGACCTTGTGGTAGCCGACGATCTCGGCCTTGAGGTAGTCGCCGGCCACGTAGCGCGCGATCAGCTCGATCGACTGCTTGGCGTTGCCCTTGCGCGAGTAGATGAGGTCCAGGTTGCCGTCCGACGGGTGCGAGTACTTGGCCTCGAAGTACACGTTCGAGGCGCCGAGCGTCGTGAACTGGCCGGCGTCCTCGCGCCACTGGCCGGCGAACTTGTCCTCGCTCGCGGGCTGGTAGATGGCGCTGGCGTCGCCCATCCACTGCTTGTCCGGGTACGACTCGTCGTACACGCTGCACATCTCAATGTGGTGCTGGTCGTCCGCGTCCTGGTCCATAATGTCGAAGTACGTGCGCAGCTGCTGCTCGCCCGTGGCCGCGTCCGTCGGCACCTCGCCCGAGAGCACGTACTGCACGCGGCACTCGTGGCGGCGCGGCGCGAAAACGCCGCGCTTGGCCTTGAGGAACATGTAGCGGTAGACGCCGAGCCAGCGCGTGGCCTCCGACTCGAGCGCAATGTCCGAGCCGATGCCCCAGCTGACGCCCGTGCACGAGAACTCGCGGCGCGGCGGCGCGTCCGAGCCGGCCGCGGCGGGCGCGTCGACCGCCATCACGTCGAGCGGGCGGATCTTGCGCTTGATGATGCAGTAGACCGCCGCCTCGTGCGAGGGCGTGCCGACGCCGATGCCGAACGCGTTGTCCGTGCCCGCGCAGAGCAGCGACACGGGCGTCGTGGCCACCAGGTGGCGCCACTCGTGCTCGGGCCGCGAGAAGACGCCGTTCATGAACTCGTTGACCGTGCCGTCGCCGCCCACGAACACCATGGCCTCGTACTTCTGGCCCAGGTCGAAGCTCGCGCCGATGTCGCGCGCGTGGCCGCTGTACGTCGTCTCCTCCACGTCGCACGCGATGCCCGCCAGCTCGAGCAGCGGCTGCCACTTGCGCCACACCTGGCGCCCGCGCCGCTTGCCGCTGTGCGGGTTGACCACCACCTTGATCCGGCGCACGGCCTCCGTCGGCACCCGCGCCGACCACTTGACCAGCGTCTGGAGCGCGTGCAGCCACTGCTGCGCGTCCTCGCGCGCCGGGAACCGCAGCTCCAGCGTCTCGTACTGCCGCATCAGGCGCTTCTCGCGCTCGCCTGCGCCCGGACGCATGTAGTGGACCGTGAGCGCGTGCCGCTTGTCGCCCTCGGCGCCGAGCGTCGCGCCCAGAATGTCGTCGTGGTCGATGCGGAAGCCCTTGGCGCGCTTGCGGAACGTCGACGTGCGCCGCGCGCTGAAGCCGTCGCGGTCGATCTCGGCATCCACCGTGCGCCACACGCCGGCCGTGCACTTGACGCGCACGCCCACCGCCGACACGCAGCACTCGATCGGGAACTCGCGCAGCCGCAGCGAGTGCATCTCGCGCACGATCTCGCGCACCGACGCCGCCGTCGAGAAGCGGAAGCGCACCTGCCGCCGGCCGATCGCCTCCACGGCCGCCGCGCGCCGCGGACAGCTCCAGCTCTGGGACCGCGCCAGCGCCGGGGACGGGGACGGGGCCGAGGCCCCCAGCGCCGGCTCCACAGCCAGCGCCGGGCTGTCCGGGCTCGCCACGTCGTCGCTCTCGCTGTCCGTCGACTCCTTCTTGGCCAGCGCGGGCTTGGCCACGAGCCCCGTGAGCGGCACCGCGACCGTCGTGGCGCGACGAAAGTGCGCGCGCGGGCCCTCGGCGGCGCTCTCGAGCTGCTGCTCCGCCAGCATCTGCTCCCACTGCCGCCGCTTGCGCGCCAGCTCGCCGTCGCGCGTCTCCTTGGTCAGTCGCCCCAGCGACGCTTTGCCGCCGCCGCCGACCGAGGGCGTCACGGGCGCCACGTCGCTCTCGGCGTCGCTGTCGTACTCGGGGCCCTCCTCCAGCAGCACGTCCACGCCCAGCAGCACGTCGCGCGCCGCCTCCTCTTGGGCGTCCGCCGCCGCGTGGTCCGCCAGGACTGCCATGATGTCGATATCGCCCTACCCTTTACTGAGAGAGAGAAAGAGAAAGCGCCCTCCCTACCAAGCTTACAGCGAATGCTGAGCGGCCTTGGATCTCTCGGGCGCGGGTTGCGGAATGAATGGAGTGGTCGGTGGGTCGGACGCCCGCGGAAGAAGCCGAGGCCAGCTGCGCTAAATACTGGCGTGATTGCGCGCCCTACGGTAGGACCGTGACTTGCGCACTGTATGGTGGCGCGGAAACGTCTCATAGAGGTGAGAAAGGTCCTCCACCTGTAAGTCGCTTTTACAGGAATAACCTCGCGTTTTTGATGAAAAACCTCAGTTTTATCCAACTTGAGGTTGAGTGTAAACACACTGGGCCGTCATCCTTGCCATGCTTTCCTCCTGTTGGCGGCGGCAATTGGGACGCGCACGCTTCTTTCTTCCTCGCCGTTTGCCATTGCGCTCGTGCTCCCCCCCCGTTCAAGCGCTCGACCGCCACCTCGGCTTCACGCTCGGGAAGCCGATTGTGAAGCCGAGGCGGCGGTCCATACAGGATACTATGTAGTATCCAGTATGGAGTGTATACCAATGTTACGGACAGTCAGCACCGCTTTCCAAGCGTTGTGAGAGCGTGGTGGCGCATTGTCCGGCCTGGTGGAGCAGCGGTCGCAGCATTGTGGCTTCCGTGGAAGCAACTGGCCAGTACGACTGTACTTCAGTGCCTACAAGTACTTATTCCACTTCAACGAGCACCACGTCGCATTTGCTTCTCGCTCACGTGTGGACAGAATGGCGTCCATGGCAAACAACTTTCAAAAATTGGCGCAGAACTGCTGTCGGACCGAAATTCTGGGCTGGGGCGTGGACCGCATGGAGCACGGGACGGACTGAAATTTCGGCAAAATGTACGCAGTTGTGGCATGTTACACAAGAGTTTCCGCGTGGTCTGATGATGGCTGGACGCTCCACGTTTCTCCGCTCTCCCCCTGCCAAATACGGGCGCTCAGCAGATGTGCGCGTCGCCAACGTCGCAGCGGAAGCCCTGGACGATCTCGAGCTCGTGGAGCGAGCGCGGCTCGAGCCGCGGCAGCAGCCAGGACGCGCGGAAGCCGTCCGTGCCGCAGACGACGCTCAGGTGGCGCTCGAGCCGCGACTTGGACTTGGAGCCGCCGCGCGCGGCCAATTGATCCGCGATGACCGAGAACATGGGGTCCAAATAGATGCTGTAGACCTCCATGACGAGCATGGCCGCGCAGAAGAGCCCGAAGACGCTCGCGGCCGCCGCGATCCAGACGCCGAGCTTGCCCGGCACCTGGCCCGCCTGGAAGCCGCACCAGTACTGGCCCTTGGTGCACGTCAGGTACTGGCCGGCCACGAACAGCGCGGCGTGCACGCCCGCCACGGAGACGTACAGCAGCAGCAGCAGGAACGCCTTGTGGTTGCCGATGCCCACGCAGTTGTTCACCCAGGGACTGTTCACAGGCGACAATGTCGCGTCAGAACGTGGGAGTCATACACACTCAAACACACATCGATAGAGAGAGAGGTGGCTTCATAGTGCACTACGTACCAGTGGTGGTCCTGCAGGATGATGCAGCGCCCGCACGTGCTGCAGTGCATCGCCCTACGGAAGAAGCTCCGTGTCAGTATATGTACCTACCGTTCAGCCCGCGCCCTTCGTGTCCGGCCTCCCGACGTCTGCCTCACCTGGACGGGCGGTAGAAGTCGCACTCGTCGCAGAAGACGAGCAGCGAGCCGTCGTCCTCCTGGTGCTCGAACTCGCGCAGCGGCATCTCGACCTCCTCCTCCTCGTACTCGCCGTCGTCGCAACCCACCCCGCCACCGCCGGCGCGCTCCTCCTCGCCCTCGCCCGGTATGATACTGCGGAGCTTGGGCGGCACCGTGCCCGGGTTGGTCGTGAGCACCACGACGTGGCTCCAGAAGCACATGCCCAGGAGCGCCGAGAACCAGAGCGCCTCGAGCACGCCGAGCGGCGAAAGCAGCCCCGCCGAGAAGGAGATGGACCGCCAGAGCCCCACCAGCGCCGAGGACATGATGAGCCACGCGAACGACGCGATCAGGATGCCCGCGGGGTCCCGCACGAGCCACCAGCGCGGCCGAGAGCCCGCGCGCCACGGCGCCATCGTGCCTACCTACCTACCCACAGGCCACCGCGCGTTGCGCTTGGGATTGGAGCGATGACATTATTTCGCGCCAATGACGGCTTTGGTCGAGATGGCGAAAGAGTGAGGTCATCACATACTAACCTCCAGTTCTTTCGGGGTCTCATGGGGTTTGTATGAGTCAAAACGTGATGAACCTTCTCAAACCCGAATCACTGGTCTACCCAGTCACGCCTGACTCGGTCCCATACAAACCGCAAGTCACGAGCGAGTGTCGCGCTCGTGTCTTTTCCGCCTGTCCCTTTCGACGGGCTACGCACAAGCCCGCGACCGAGGGAGGACCCACTCGCTCGCCCTCCTCCACGGCGCAGTTGTCGCCTGGGACCGCGGCCCGCACTGGTGGTCGATCCTCCGTCCGCGCCGTGTCGGTAGTCGCCGGCCGTGCGCCTCTGCCCGCCCTCCCGACCCGTCTCGTCCACTGTGGCGCCCTCCCCTCCGCCCTCCCCCTCGCCCGCGCCGGCGCCGCCTCGCGCATGGCAGCGGACACCGCTGCGCGCGCGCCCCGTCCTCGCGAACCCCGCGTCCCCCGCGTCCGGCGGCCATAGCGGCGGCCCCATGGGAGGCCGCGACATGGCGTGGCTCAAGTCGGCCAGCTCGCTCTCGTCCTCGGACGGCGTGCCGAGCGACCGCGGCAGCCGCGCGGTCGGCCCCAGCTTCTCCACGCCGCCGGTACTCTCGTCCGCGGCCGACTTCACCGCGCTGCTCACGGCGCAGTCCGCGACCGTCCCCGCCCCCGTCCCCATCCAGGCGGCCCCGCGCGTGGCCGCCCACCCGTCCGCCGCGCGCAACCGCGAGTTCCGCTTCTACAACCTCGAGCCGGACGGCGCCCTGCGTCCCGGCGGCGCGCGCCCGCTCTGGACGCGCCGGTCCGCCGGCCTCCTCATCACGTACGCGGTCGTGGGTGCGCTCTACGGCGCGCTCCCGTCCCTCGTCTCGCCCTTCTTCCGCGAGTTCCTGGCCGCGCCCGACCACCAGGTGCAGGCCGCGCTCCGCGTGCTGGACGCGCCGTGGCTCTGGAAGGCCGTGGGCGGCGCCCTGAGCGACGCCCTCCCCATCCGCGGCCTGCGCCGCAAGCCCTACATGGTGCTCGGCTGGGCCGTCGCCTTCTCGGCGCTCGCGTTCATCGGGCTTGTGGCCTCGCCGGAGGCCGCGCCGGCCCCTTCCGAGGCGGCGGGGTCGGACTCGGGCTCGGACGCGCTGCTCTCCGACGAGAGGGTCAGCCAGGGCATCGCGTGGCTCTACATCTCGGTCACGGGCGTGGCGACCGTCGGCGCGCTGGCCGCCAACGTGGCCGCAGACGGGCTCATGATCGAGTGGGCGCAGCGCGAGCCGCTCGCCACCCGCGGCCGCACGCAGACGGTCGCGTTCGCCACGCGCTGCCTCTTCATGTTCCTGGCCGACTTTCTCGTGGGCACGCTGCTCAACAGCGAGCGCTTCGGTGGCGACTACGCGTGGGACGTGGGCGTCAACGCGCTCTTCCTGGCGCTCGCGGTGCTCTCGCTCGCCGCGCTCGTCGGCGCCGTGTGGCTGCTGGAGGAGGACAAGGTGGCGGCGGCCGCGGCGAGCGGCTTCTGCGGGGCCGACAGCGCCGGCGCCGCCACCAACGCGACCGCCGAGTCGACGCCCGGGCCCATCCACGAGTACGAGCTGTACGGCGGCGGAGACAGCGACGACGCCGTGCTGGAGGGCGGCTCGGGGACGCCTCGGCGCCCGCGGCTGCTGGTCGTCTCGCTCCGCCAGCTGTGGCGGCTGCCGCAGTCGCGCGCCGTCTGGACGCTGATGCTCTTCATCTTCCTCTCGACGCTGCTCTTCGCGGTCACGCCCCTGGCAGCGACCATGTTCGTCACCAAGTGGTACGTGAGGGTCAGCCCCGACTCGTTCACGGCCAACGAACTCGTCAAGGGCGTCATCTACACGCTGTCGCTGCTCGCGACGCAGCGGTTGCTCCAGCCCGCGAGCTGGCCCACCGTGTTCGTGCTGGCCACCGTGTGGGTGGTTGCTGTGCGCGTCGTCGTCGCCTTCGTGACGGTCTTCAACATCGTGCGCAGCCCGTGGTTCCTCATGTACTGCTCGGGGATCCTCACGACGCCCGCGGCCGCCGCGCGAATGCTCGTCACGCTGCTGCCGATCGCCGAGACGGCCCCGCGCGGACTCGAGGCCACGACGTACGGGCTCGTCATCACGTTCTTCAACTTTGGGCTCATGCTCGCGGACGCGGTGGCCAAGTGGCTCGGCGGGCAGTTCGGGCTCGAACACATGGGGGACGAGCTCGACGACACGCTCCACACGAGGTGGACCGTCATGTGGGCCTTCCTGGCGGCCTTCGCCGTGCAGCTGGCGAGTCTGGGCGCCGTCATGTTCCTCCCACGGCAGCGGCTCGAGGTGCAGCAGCTGCGCTACTACGGCGGCTACAGCGTCGGCGCCGCGGGCGTCGTGGCGGTCGGCGTCGCGCTCGCGATCGTCTACTCGGTCGTGACGATCGCGCTCGCGTCCATGGAGAAGACGGCGTGTCTGCGCGTCGCCGGCGGCACCGGATGCAAATGACGGCGACTTATTTACTGAAGGGTTGAGCAGGGTGTGTAGGTAGTGAGTGTAGCGTACGTAGCGAACACATGGGGAGGGCGCGCCTTTTTGCCTGTGAGCGTGCTTGCCGAGAGAAAGAGACTGTTTTGATTATACGCCACGCAGATGGAGACGCCGCCATCCCATCGAGCGATGGCATTTTCGAGAATGATGGTCTTGAAGTTGCCGTTCTTGACCGGAATGATGGTTAACTTCAACTGCAGGTAATGGTCCCGGATCCGAGAGTCCCTCTCGAAGCAAAGCGTCCTCGCCTCCGAGAAAAGTATGTGTGAAGTGATAGTGACTCAACCAAGGCTGTATGAACACCACGCAGCAACAAGGCAAACAAACGATCCAAGTCCAGTGTCCTGATTAGTACGTTCCCTGTGTGCGAGCGAAATGAAAAGAAAATATGATCGAGTGCACCGCAAACGTCATCCTCGCTACAAACGCTCCCACTCCTCTCATGTGCCGCCGCTTTTCTCCTAGTCGACGTACACCTGACGGCGCAGGCACTCGGCTGCAAAGCCGAAGATGCTCGGCATGACATGGCGATCCGGTGCGAGCTGAGGCAGATGTTCTAGCAGCAGTTCCAGACGCTTCGCTCGCTTCCCAGGATGGCTGCCCCGTTCGCGCCGAGTTCCAAAGACGCTCAGCAGCGCAACTCGGCACTCCAATGGAAAAGGGGTCTTCTCCCGCGCGATCGGTACGTTGTGGTGGCGCCGTGGCTTGTCCGCGAGCTCCCGAGGTAGCTTCTTCTCCCAATGGCTCTGCACGATCACCAGTTCGAGCGTCTGGTTCGCTTCGAGCACCTCCACGATGGCGTCAGCTTCCTGCGCTTCAGTGATCTCGCCGCCTGTCGCGCCGATGAACACCTTGAGTCGCTTGAGCGTTTTGGCGATGTGCGAGTCCGCACTCGCCAGCTTCGCTGCGAACTTCGGCAGATCGTCGCATTCGCATTCCACTTCGGCCAAAACCGTCGTACTAGCGCACGTCGCCGCTAGGAGCGAGTCCGTTACGACTTGACCAACATCGGCACCGAGGGATTCCAGCTTCGGGCACGCGCTCAAGATAGCGTCAACGCGGAGAGGGCCTTCTGTACCGTCTTCCCACTCGAATCGCAGGTGAGTCAGAGGTGCTCCGATCAGCTCCAAGAATGCGATGAGCGCTCTCTCCTCGATAGACGTTAGCGGCATATTTTCCAGCACTAGGCTAGTGACAGCACTGTGTCGCTCAGCCGCTGATCCGACTGGACGCCCAATGGCGGCTCTCGCCACGGCGCACAGGCCGCACCCAGGAAGCAGAACTCGAACGGGGTCTACATCACCGTCTTCTTCCACAACCCGGACGTCATCCACATCGGTCGCCAGCATCCAAGTCGCCGATTCGGGCTCGATGGTTCCCATTGGGTGCATCTGGAGCATCGCCGCCATCGTCCCTTGCTTCAGACTCGCCCAGACAGGAGCGGGTGCCTCACCCGCGCCCACAACGCTGTCATCACGGAGAAGACCACCGCCTCGACCAAAGAGGTGCCGGATCGGATCGTCCGATTGGAGCACAACTAGAACCGCCTCGAAGAAGTTTGAGCTCATGGTGGCAAAGCGCAGCGTGACGTCGGTGACTGACGAGTGGGACTCTTTGGAGAAGAGAGCAAACGCCAGGAGCTCCCAGAAGCGCTCATCGTCGGTTTCCACAGCCACGGCCAGCGTGTCTGTAGTCCGGGCAACAGCAATCGCCTAGCACAAGCGCACAACGACAACTGGCTCGTAGTGGAACATTTCGAGCGAGTCCAGAACCGCACGCTCGTTCGCATGACGCCCGCTCGCACAGAGCAGTCGCCCAAACATGAAGCCAATTGCTTGACGACTCCGGGCGTAGCCAACGAGCGCTTCATCGCGCAGATCTGAGCAAGCGGTGACCCGCAAAGCCTTCAGCCAGCTCCCCGTCGCGACAATCCGCCCCAACTCCTCCGCGCTCTTCAGAGAGTCGATTCTCTGCTCAATTATCATTTCCAGCACAAACGCGCAGTCCATGCGGCCACCCGACGCTGCAGAAGCTTGGCTTGGAGGCCCCAATTGCACAGGAAAGCGCCCGTTGTGGCTCAGCCCTCGAAGCACGTCAATCATGTGAGCGTACCCTCCTCGAACAGAGTTAAGGCACCACCGTTCGACGGGAATATCCAGGCGCAGGAGCTGTTCGGATCCCCGGGCGACCGAGCTGACGATGTGCTACGCTGTTGCCGCAAACCGATCGCTTGGTGGCGCATTGGACCCATAAAAAGCTCAGCATCGTGGCTTCTCTCCACGTGTCGTCGCCTCCGCAAATCTCCAACTGGAATCGCGGATCACCAAACGCGTCGCTCTTGATGTAGTGATACTCGTTTCCTTCCCATTGGAGTCCGCAGTGCGCGACCAGAACGTGCTCGTACGCGCAGCGATCGACGCGGGCGATCAGCGAGAGCAGCACCATAGCGTTGCGGATCCCTCGCAACTGGCTTGGGGTCGCTCCTCGCTGACCTTGGTCGATTCTCACGGAGATGCCGGCATACTTCCGCTCAGGGACGCGCCCATGGTCTTGGGCGTCAACGAGGCCGATTAGTGGCTCGCACCAATCGCGCACGAACGCCCAGTACTCGTCTAGCCGCGACATCACTTGGCGTGGGGCTTGTAGAGACAGAGGCGCTCGGAGGAAGAAGCGAGAGTGAAAAGAAGGATGATGGCTCGGCCTCGCTCCAACGGTGACAACTTCTAACGGCAGAGCAAGTTGAAGTTGGGCTGTCATTGACGTGTGACAGGTCACTCTTTTGATTTAGCTGGTGTGCCCCAAGGCAGGGTGAGTGGTGACTCCAAACATGCCGGCCAAGAAGCACTTGATGCACAGTCTAATCAATAGACACCTTGCCACTCCACGAAGATTGCTGACGAACCGATTGCACCGTCAGCAGCCAACCAAAGAAGATACGAACTACGGTAAACGACATGATCAAGTTGAAGTGGATGCACATGACACTATTCTGAGAGGAAAGTCACTCAATAGAGTCAAGGAATCCTGCCAACTCCATGCGGGTCAAAAGCTGCATACCTCCAACTCAAGACTCCGCGAGATCGCGCTGCGATGGACGGCGTGCGCGACGTCTACTGCCTCCGCCTGGACGGCTCACGGCTCGAGGCGGCGCAGTGCTCGCGCCTGATCGCGTGGCAAGGTGCGCGTGCCGGCGGCGGCCTCCTCTTTCCATCTCGGGAACCTCCATATTGAACCCACTTCGACGACAGGATCGACCGCTTTGGTCGCGGCGGCCAGCATGTGGAGCGTGTACCAGCTCGCGGGGCTACCGCCGCGCTGGACCAAGAAGCAGCGGCGAAAGTACCTGCCGGTCCGACCCGGGGGAGCGCCGGGAACGTCCTGGAAGGCGCTCGTCCCGGTCGCGTTCCGCCTCTTGCGGCTGCTGGACACGCTCCAGATCCTGGCGGCGGGCGGATCAACGGCGCTTGGCGGGGCGCTCGTCGCTGCTTCCGGGTCCTCCAGCTTCTCAGCTTCTCTGGTGCCCACACGCCGAGTCCTACGCCTGCCGCTCGCTCCGCTCGGGCTGATCGTGTGTCTTCTTCTTGCGAAACGTTGCGACAGATCATCGGCGGCAGTCTTTCGGTCGTCGCCTGGGGCTTCTTCGTCGCCATGCTGCGCATGGAGCGCGCGCGGCGGCCGTGGAAGCTCCAGCCGCTGTATCAGCGTCCGCAGCAGCAAGAGTGGCGCCGTCTGGCCGCCGTCTCCAGCGCTATCGTGACCGTCCCTGTGGTGCTCGCTGCCGTCCTGGAGGTGGCGTATTGGCGCCACGAACACGCTGCTGCCTCGGTTACTCTTGGATCCATCATTAGAGGCGGCAGCGCGCACATTGTGACTGCGATCGACACGTGGAGGGTCGCCTTGGACGCGTTGCTGGCCGCCATGGCGCTCGTCCGCCTGCTGCTCGTGGCGACAATCGCCGTGTCGCTGGCAGACGAGCAGCAGGACCAGACGCCGACGAAGCAAGCGCAGCGACTGCTGCTGATCGACGAAGAAGAGCCCCCAGCGGAGCCGGCCGACTCGACTTCAAGCCCGTACGACCGCGCAGACCTGCTCTCCCGGCTGTCGTACGCCTGGATCTCGCCCATCATCCGCCTCGGAACGACCCGGCGACTGGAGATGCGGGATGTACCGGAGCTCCCGCGCTCGGACTCTACCTTCGTTGCGGCGGACAAGTTCCGTAGCGCTCTTGCTAACGAAAAGCGCCGGTGCTTGCCGCTCCCCGGCAATGACGCGGACGCCCCATCGTTCCTGCGCCTTGCTCGCAAGCTGTACGGGTGGGACGTGGCGGTGTTCGCTCTTTGGTCGACGGGGAACAAGCTGTTGGGTCTCGCTGGCCCGCTGCTGCTCAAGTTCTTCCTCGACTGGGCCGACCGCTCGGACAGCACCGACAACGTCGCGACCGGCTACGCACTCGCGCTCCTCATGGCGCTGCGGTCGCTGCTGTCGGCCGTCTCGAGCACGCAGTACGGGCTGGCGTGGAAGCGGTTCGACCTGCGCGTGCGCGCCGGGCTACTCGCCGCCATATACGACCGGACGCTTCGCTTGAGCCGCGCTGGCTCTGCCGCAACCGAAGTCGCCGGCTCCAACGGGGTCGGTAGGATCACCAATCTACTGTCGGTGGACGTGGGTCGCGTGGTAGGGATGCCCGGCGCGCTCTTTGATGCGTTCCTGATCCCGCTCGAGATCGTGTTGGCGCTCGCGCTGCTGCACAGCGCGGTTTCGTTCGCGTTCATCGCGGGCGTGGTGCTCCTCGCTGTCATGCTGCCGGTGCAGACGCTGCTGGGCGGGACGATCCAGCGCGTGACGCGCGAGATGCTGCGCTTCCGCGACTCGCGGGTGAGTGCCGCCGCCGAATGCGTCCGCAGCATCCGAGCGCTCAAGCTACTCGCGTGGGACTCGCTGTTCCTCGACAAGATGGCGTCGCTGCGCTCCAAGGAGATGGGTCGACTGGCCGTGCGCAAGTACCTCGACGCGCTGTGCGTGTTCTTCTGGGCGTCCACGCCGGTGGTGGTGCAGACGGCCGTGTTCGCGACCTTGATCCTGCTGCTGCATCAAGACCTGAGCGCCGCGAACGCCTTCACGGCCATCGCGCTGCTCGATCGCCTCATCTTCCCGATGAACTACTTCCCGTGGATCATCAACGGCTTCCTCGAAGCCCGAGTGTCGGCGCTGCGCATCCGGGCGTTCCTGTTTGACGCGACCGAGGAGGTCGAACTCGACGAAGAGGACGGATCACTGCTCCAGCACTGGGAAACCGCTCGTGCTGCGCAGCAAACGAGCCCTGTTGCAGAGATTCGTGATGCGGTGTTCGAGTGGACGGCTTTGACGCCGCCGACAGTTGCTACTTGTGCTCAAGACAGCGCCGCCCAGACCGAGCGCAAAGACGACGACGACGAAGACGCATGGGAAGGAGCCAGCGCGCCGCTCCTCACTGGCGAGCGCGCGTCCGAGGCAACTACTGCCCCGTTATCAAGATCTCCCGCATCAGTAGCGGCGTCCACCTTCTCGTTGCGCGTCGGCCATCTGACGCTTCAGCGAAACGCCATGTACGTCGTGTGCGGTCGAGTCGGCGCGGGCAAGTCTTCTCTGCTGCATGCGCTTCTCGGCGAGATGCCTCTGCTCCGTGGCTTCCTCAGCGTTTCCAGCGGCGGAAACCTGCGAGGTCGGCGCGTTCAATCGCCCCTGGAGCGCCCGCGCATCTCGTTTGCCCCGCAGACGCCGTGGCTGATGAGTGCGAGCGTCCGCCAGAACGTCACGCTATGCGACGACGACGACGTGAAGAGCCAGGCCGCGTCCGTCGACGAAGAGCGATACGCGCGGGTGCTCCGCGCCTGCCAGCTGGAGCAGGAGCTACGAGCACGAGGCAGCGAGCACGTTGCCGAGCAAGGCAGCAACTTTTCGGGCGGCCAGCGAGCGAGGATCGCGCTGGCGCGAGCGGTGTACCATCAGGCGCCGCTCTACCTGCTCGATGACCCGCTCAGTGGCCTTGACACTAACACAGCTCGGGCCGTATTGGCCGAGTGCTTTGTCCGGAGAGGGAGAAGCAACAGAGGCAGCGAGTGGTCGGCAAGCGCCACGATCCCGCGCGGCGCGACGGTTGTCATGGTGATGCATGCGCTTCATCTGCTCGACCAGTTTGCGCGGCGGAGCGAGGACGTTCAGGTCATCGTCATGGACGACGGGCGTGTCGTTGAGATAGGGGCCTTCGCGGAGTTGCAGGCGCGGCAAGACAGCCAGCTGAACGCGATGTTGCGCGAGGCTGCGAGTCATACTCACACGCCAAGAGCCGCTGATGACGAGGCGCCCGACGAGGATGGCGATCATGCAGGGCTGCCAGCTGATGCGACCGGCGAAAGGCGGTCGTCATCTGCAAGTCAAGCGAACCAGGACACGGAAGGAGAGGAGAGACCCGACGGACAGGAAGCGGAAGACGCCTCGAAGCAGGAGGGCGACGAAGAGTTCCGGCACGCCGGCAGCGTCCACTGGAATGTGTGGCGAGCGTACGCCGCCGCGATCGGCTGGCCGGTGTCGCTCGCGCTGCTCGTCTCGGTGGTCGCCATGCAGACGTCGCGGAACGCCCTTGACTGGTGGATCGCCCGCTTCACCGGCAGCAGCCACGCGATGACGCCGCGCACGTTCGCGGTGGTTCTGCTGGCGATCACCGGGGGCAACCTGGCGGCGGTGCTGCTGCGCTCCTTCTTGTTCGCGCTTGGCGGACTCCGCGCCGCCCGCCGGACGTACGCCTCGCTCGTGTCTTCCGTGTTCTCGGCGGCGCTGAGCTTCTTTGACGTGACGCCAGCGGGCCGCGTGCTCAACCGTCTCAGCGGAGACACGTACACGGTCGACGAGTCGCTCCCGTTCACGCTCAACATCTTCATCAAGGACCTGGCCGACGTCCTCGGCGCGCTCGTGGTCGTCACGTACGGCAATTGGCTCGTGGCGCTCGTGCTCGTCCCGCTCGTGGCCGTGTACCGCGTCCTGCAGCGCGACTACCGGCCGTCGTCGCGTCATGTGAAGCGTCTGGACGCCGTCGCGCAGTCGCCGCTGCTCGCGCGCCTCACGGAGACGCTGGACGGTCTGCGCGTCATCCGGGCGCTGAAGCTGCAGCGCACCTTCTCCCGCGCCTACGTCCGGCGGGTCCACGCGAGCCAGCGCACTGGGTTCCTCGGCGCCAACACGGGCGCCTGGTTCGGCCTGCGCCTCGACATGCTCGGCGTCTGCGTCACATCCTTCGTCGCGCTGTCCGCTGTAGTCGACCACCACACTGGCACGGGCGATAGCAGCGCCAGCGCCATGAGGGACGCCGGCATGGTCGGGCTGACGCTGACGTACGCGCTGCCGATCGTGGGCAAGCTCAACTCGGCCCTCAACAGCTTCATTGACACGGAGCGCCAGATGATCGCGGTCGAGCGCGTCAGCGAGTACGCCGCGCTCCCGACCGAAGAATCGCAAGTCGCTCCTCGGTCGTCGCCATCAGCTACCAGCGTCCGTGTTGCCGTGGTGCCGCCGCCCTCGTCTCGGTGGCCGACGCGCGGCCATATCGTCGTAACAGACCTGACGGTGCGGTACAACCGCCACGCCTTTCATCGTCCGAGATGCGCACTCGCCGACGGTATTGATGGCGGCCTGGTAGTATCAACGGCGCCGGCGGCACTGTCAGGCGTATCGTTCGAGGCCAACCCGGGCGAGCGTGTTGGCATCTGCGGCCGCACGGGCGCGGGCAAGTCGACGCTGCTGCGCGCGCTGTTCCGCGCCGTGCGGTGGGACCGCGCGGGGAGCGTCCGCATCGACGGCGTGCCGCTGGACGCGCTGCCGCTCCGGACGCTGCGCTCGCAGCTGTCGTACGTCCCGCAGGACGTAGTGCTGTTCGCGGGCACCATCCGCTCCAACCTCGACCCGGAGGGCAAGTGCGGGGACGACGAGCTGTGGGACGCTCTCGCGCGGTGCGGCGGCCTGGACGCGGCCGTCTCTCGCCTCGTGGGCGGTCTGGACGCGTCAATCGGCGGTGGAGAGAGCGAGACAGAGGGAGGGACAGGGGCCGGGGGGAGCGGCGGCGGCGACGACGACGACGTGCTGAGCAAAGGCCAGCGACAGCTGCTGTGCGTCGCGCGGGCGCTGCTCCGCCCGTCCAAGGTGCTGTGCGTGGACGAAGCCACGTCGTCGATGGACCCCGGCACGGAGCGCGTCGTGAACGAGGTAGCGTTGCGTTGTGGGGACGGTGCTGCTATGGCTGCTTGCCTGGAGCTAATGCGCGGCTGTTTGGAATGTCGCTTGGCAGACGATCACGCAGGTGTTCGAGGGCTCGACGGTGCTCGTCGTGGCGCACCGGATCGCGACGGTGCTGGACTGCGACCGCGTGCTCGTGCTGGACGGAGGCCGCGTGGTCGAGAGTGGCGCGCCGCGGGAGCTCGCGCAAGACCCCACGACGCGCTTCCACGCGCTCGCCGCCCTCGACAGCAAGCGAGCGGTGGAGGCGTCGCCTTGACCCTGTCCGTCTATATTTGACGGCCGGGTGGGCTCCAGAGGCGGTTTCTTCGCGCACGCGGGACTCTGGAGGGACTGCCTGCCATGGCGTCGGGATACGCGGAGGCGTCGCTGGAGGCGCGCGTGGACCTCCTCGCGTCGCGACTTCGCCAAGCGCTCGAGGTCAAGTCGGGCTTCGCGGACCCGGCGCGGCAGGCGGCGCTGCTGGCGCGGCACTTTGGGGCGTTCGACCGCGACGCGTCCGGGGCCGTGGACTTTGACGAGTTCCGCCGCGCGATGGAGCGGCTGCACTTCGTGGGCGTGCAGCGCGAGCTCGAGGCGCTCTTCGACCGCTTCGACGCGGACCTGGACGGGTGCATCTCGTACCAGGAGTTCGCGACCGGCGTGGTCGGCCTGGCCGGCGGCGGCGCTGCGGCTTCGGTGGGCGTGGGGACGCCGCCGTCGGCCATCGCGGCGGTGCGCGACAGGATCCTGGCGGCCGGCGGCAAGAACGGCGTGCGCTCGCTGGGCGTCATCCTGCGGCGCATGGACCAGAACGGCAACGGAGCGCTCGAGCTCGAGGTGCGTGTCGGGTGTGGTGCGACCGGAGAGCGATGGGTCTGACGGGTGCGAGTGGCCGGAGCAGGAGTTCCGAGACGGACTCGCGCAGCTGGGCGTGCGCTTTGGCGACTTCCGCTGCGAGGGCGAGCGCCGGGACGAGGTGGAGCGCGTGTTCCGCTTCTTCGACCGCGACGGCAGCGGGCGCGTCACCATCGACGAGCTCATGCGCGGTCTGCGCGTGCGTCCGACTCTTGCGGGTTTGCGTGCGCCGCCTTGTGCCTCGCCTACTCAGTGAGCACTCACGCGCGCGTGGGCTGTCGACGGGCCAGGGCACGATGAGCAAGCGGCGCATCCTGCTGGTGCGCGAGGCGTTCGCGCGGCTGGACTCGTCGGGCGACGGCCGCGCGACGCTCGAGGAGGTGGCGCGGCTGTATGACGCGTCGCAGCACCCGGACGTGCTCGCGGGCCGCCTGGCGCCGCGCGACGCGCTGCTGGACCTGCTGCGCGTGTTCGAGCGCCACGGGGGAGACGCCGCGGGAGGCGACGCCGCGGGCGACGGCGTCGTCTCGTGGCACGAGTTCCTCGAGTACTACCGCGAGCTGAGCGCGGGCGTGCGCGGCGACGACGAGTTCGAGCTCGTGGTGCGCAACGCGTGGCACCTGAGCGGCGGCCGCGGCTGGAGCGAGAACTCGACCTGCCGCCGCGTGCTCGCGACGCTGGCAGACGGCTCGCAGCGCGTGCTCGAGGTGCGGGACGACCTGGGCGTCCAGCCGGGCGACGCGCGCGAGCTGCTGCGCAGGCTGCGCGCGCAGGGCCACGCCGGGGTCGTCGCCGTGGAGCTCGCGCGCTGAGCGCGGTCGGCGAGAGCGGTTGGCTTATATATTACACGGCGCTGCTCGCGCGACGGTTCTTGTGCTACACGTGTCGAGGCCTGGAGGGGCTTGGTGATGGGAGGCGATACGAGCCGTCAGCCGTCGGCCAGCGCCCAGAGCGCCACGTTGCGCGCCTGCAGCTCGTCCGCGCGCTGCTGCAGCTGGGCGTGCGACGCCTGGAGCGCCGCGTGCGCGCCCGCGAGCCGCGCGTAGTCGCTCGCCAGCTGCCGGTGGGCTGCGCGCTCGGCGTCCAGCGCGAACTGCAGCCCCGCGATGAGCGACGCCGCGGCGTGCGCCTGGTGCCGCGCGTGGAGGTGGCTCGAGAGCAGCGGCAGCGGGTAGGGGGGGCCGCGCGGGAGGTGGGGCGGTGGCCGCGGGCTCTGTGGGGGCGGCGGGGGCGGCGTGCGCGGAGGAGCCAGCGGCAGCGGCGGCGGGGCGGCCGCCGGCAGCGACCTGCTGTGCACCAGCTTCGCCCGCGCTTCGGGCGGGATAGGCGGCGGCTCGGGCGTCTTGTCGGTTCTGGAGCTGGCGGCGCACTTGCCGCTCCTGGCGGTCGTCGCGGAGTCACCGGGGCAGCCTTTGGCGCGTCCTTGCTCCGCACCCAGCGCCCTCGGCCTGTCCGCGTCCATGCGCTCGAGCGCCAGGCGCGCGCGGCGGGAGCGCTCGAGCCGCGCCAGCTCCGCCTCCAGCGCCGCCTCGCGCGCCTCTGCCTGCGCCAGCCAGCGCTGCAGCCGTCCGGCGTACGCACGGCGCTCCGAAGCCAGCGCGACCGCCGTGTCGGACGCCATGCCGAGGAGAGGGGGGAGCGACGAGAGCGCGAGTGGGTCTTTTCTCGGGACGGTGCGCTTCAACGTGCGTTGGATTAGTGTGGGACACATGATATATTAAAGCACCTTCAACTTATCATAGTACTGCATTTAATGTGGACAACTCTATTAAAGGCTTCAACTAGAAGCGCGCGTGATCCCCACCCACCGTTGCCCAAGTATCAGCCACCAGCAACCACTGCATTGCTGGGGTTAGCGAACCGGACTCAACCACATTCCAATTGAGGTGTCGAGCATTGGCATTAGCGACGGACGCCACGCGGCGCGGTTTCGCACGAATGGCCAATGCGTTCCGCTATCTCTCACTGATGGGTCTGCTGTCTAGACCGCGGTTGCAGCATCCGCTCTAGCCTGGACCAGCCTCAAGGACTGAACAATAGCAACGCAGCTGCCAATGCCCCTGGTCAAAGATTTGCGGCCAGTTGGGATCTGACGATGGACGTTGACGATGTTGGAGCCCTCGACGATGGACAAGACGGAGATGCCGTTCGCACCCTGCCCCCGCTTCACGGACCGTGCTCACCAGCGAGACGAGGCCTTTGGGAACGCTGTAGCGGTGTCACCAGTCGAGATTTGACGCTGCTACAGACAGCGGTAGGCGATGGCTTTAGGGAAGGTGGTTTGGAATTTGTCGGGCCATTTATGTCTCGCCTGCAGCTCCGTGTTACTCTCAGCGTATACATAAGCACGGTCTTGGGCTCGCATCCGAGCTTGGAAACGCTCGCACTTGCCGATCTGATCACAGCTCTACAGTCTGCGACGCCGGACCGTCTTGTCATGTCGATCGTCTTTGACTTCGCCATGGAGTGCGCGCGCCGTCGGGTGTGCGTCGGACAAGTCGCTACGCTGGATGAATAGGCGGAGATGGGCATCCAGGTAGAGGAAGCCGTCGGTAGGGCGCTTTGTGGTCGTGTTGGGCGCCTGCCGAGTCGAGGAGCGTCCATGTAGATATCGATCCCGTGATGCATACTAACGTATCATCGCTTTGGTGGTGGTGAGAAGCAGGAAGGTGAAGAATGGGGCCATCCATTCCATGGGAGTGTTATATGGGTGAAGGCTGTTGGAAGGTGTTAATGATGCGCGTATTGTGGATTGTAGGAGTCTAGTGTGGCAGTGTCTGCACGTGCGCAACGGGTCCAATGTGCTTGTGCGGTGGCGGCGGAATAAATAGGCGAGGCGCGTCGCTAGAGCCCGAGCATGGCCGCGTTCTGGCAGACGAAGCGCATGAAGCGGTCGCGGCAGGCGCGCAGCTGGTCCTGCATGTCGATGAGCGCGAAGTGGTCGTAGTGGAAGCGGCAGAGGAACTGCATCATGGCGAGCATGCTCCGGCACGTGTCGCGGATCTGCCGCTCCGTCACGGGCGCGCGCGACGCGAACAGCTCCTCGATCTGCACCAGCGCGCCCGAGAAGCGCCGCACGGGCGCCGGGTCGCACGCCAGGTCGGCGCACAGGTCGGCGGCCACGGCCACCAACAGCTCGAGCTCCTCGCGCAGCAGCGCCGCCTCGGCCAGCATCTCCTCGTACTCGAGCTCCGTGTACGTGCGCTGCCGCTTCCCGCGCGTCTCGTCCACGAGGATCTTGCGCTTGCGCGTCGGCGCGGTCGGGGCCAGGCCCGCGGCGGCCGCGAACAGGTCGGCGGCCGAGCTGGCGGCGCGCGGCAGCGGCCGCATGGCGCAGGGGGACTGCATGGTCGGCTGGCGCTTGTCCACGAGCAGCATGGGCGCTGGGGAAAGGGCGGGCGTGGCAGCTAGCGCTGGACGTCCGGTGGTGGCGGTAATACTGTCTGTGGCTGAGATGGAGGCGCTCGGAGACCGGAGTGGGAGGGCCTCGGCGCTAGTGTCCGCGTTCGCAAATGACGCTCCATCTCCGCGTCGTATGCAGGCAGACACGGACCCGCTTGGCCGCAGGAGGTTGTATGGCGCAAACTATACAGAAAGAGTGATGGTCGAATGAGGAGGATGGGGTTGCAAAATTTCGGCCGTTAAAATTTAATTCTGACTCTTTTTTTTTTTTTTGCCGTCAAAAATTTCGATGGCGGAACGTTTCATCCGATCCCGTGTTTCATTCACCCACTGGTCAAACTTCGCAAAGACGTGGAGAGTCGTGCTTGACTTGGATTGACTATAGTGTCGTGGTTTTTCCGCTCGTTACATGTGAATCAAGGAGCCCCAACCCACGTGCGAACGAACATGTCAGTCCATGTCTATCCTAGCCTCCCTCAAGCGGCGACGCGGACGAAATTTGTCGCTCCGATCAGAGCTACTCGCGCGAGCGCTTCTTGCCCTGCTTGGTCTTCTTGACGACCAGCGGCTTGCCCTGCAGCAGCAGCTCGAGCGCCTTGCGGTTGACGCACTCGCCCGTGGCCGTGTCCAGCAGGAGCTGGCGCGCGCCCAGCTGGAACTTGTACGCGTCCTTGCCGTCGTGCGCCAGCAGCTTGAGGTCTGGGGCGCAAACACAGGGCAGGCGCAGGTGCGTGTCAGCCCAGCCGGCGTTACTGTGTGTTACTATACCGACGGCGCCGGACCCAACAACGGACCTGATGGCCGCCCGTGCAGGTCCTGCTTGGACATGGCGCCCAGCACCGACACGCGCACGAACTCGTCTGGACAGAGCGCGCGCGGGTCAGAGCCGATGCAGAGCCACCCACTATGCTCAGGCAGAACTGCAGGCCGAGAGCGAGCCGCACCTCGCTCGCCCGAGCGCCGGTAGGAGACGACGTCCGTGACCACCTTGTCGCACATGAGCTTGACCGCGAAGTACGCGGACGCGGACGCGCTCGAGATGGCGCCGCTCGTGGCCACGACCTGGCCGTAGCGCCCCACATACAGCGTCACACTGGCGCTTGGACTCACGCAGACAGCAAGCAGGCGCCGTAGACAGCGCGACGCGACAGCGCGGCCCTGGAACGCATCAATACCTCGTACATGTTGGCGGAGGTGTCCGCCTGGAAGACGAGCGTGCCCGAGAGCAGCAGCGCGCAGTACATCTGCGCGACGCTGCCGCGGCCCAGCCAGCGCATCCAGCGGCTGCCGCAGTCGCGCACGACGAACGACTCGCTCAGCTTCTTGGTGTCCACCGGGATGCTGCGCCGTCGTATTCGCCACCACCACCCAAACCATCGTT
Organism: Phytopythium mirpurense; assembly: GCA_023338055.1. Lineage (NCBI taxonomy): Eukaryota > Oomycota > Peronosporomycetes > Pythiales > Pythiaceae > Phytopythium > Phytopythium mirpurense. The sequence goes on along the minus strand of JAADXZ010000252.1, from coordinate 9,135 downwards.
GTCAGCTACAAAGAACGAGCCCGCCGCCAATGACCTAAAGCCAGAGCGTACGTCGTCTTGGGGCGCGTGCTGATCCCGCGGTATCCACAGACGCTCAAGGCGGCCGCGCTGGCGGACGCCCGCGGTGCGAGGCGCGAGACGCCGGCGGCCGCCGCCATGAGGAGCTTGTTGGACGCCATGCCAATCCCAATTGCCACAGTACTGTATTAGCTCCTGATGCAATCCGCCGCCAGCATTTTATCTCATTTTCAGCCAATCCATCACGCGTATTTCACTTGTCACATGTGCTGTTATATTGCTTCTTCGTCAACATCTCCCCACTACAATACTACTCACTCACTCAGTTGACGGGGACATGGCGACGACCCTCGCGCCGTGGCTGCTGCTGACGCTCTGGTCACGCGTGGCCGCGGCGTTGCGGCGCTGGTTCCTGCGGCTCATGCGGCGACCGCTGCTGCGCCTCGGGCTCGGCGCGCCTCGGGCGCGGCTCAAGCGGGGAGGCGACGCGCGAGGCGAGCGCGACGCCGGCAACGGCGCGGCCAGCGCGATGGGCGGCGCGGAGGACCAATGGGCGCTCGCCGGCAGCACAGCAGCTGGCCGCCAGCTCTCGCCCGACGAGCTGCCGCTGGGGCTCGCCAACCTGGGCAACATCTGCTTCGCGAACGCCGTGGTGCAGTGCCTCCGCGTCGTCCCGGGCTTCACCGAGCGGCTGGCGGCCGAGACCGCGCGCACGCGGGCCGGCGCGCTCCGCGGCGCGCAGGAGAGCGAGCGGGCCCGGCAGTGGCGCGTGGCTGACGCGCTGTGCGACGTGCTGGACGGGATCGCGCCCGAGTGCCGTCGCGCGGTGGACGGCGGCAGCGGACGCGGTGGCGAGTCGGATGGAGGGCAGGCGGAGGGCAGGAGGAGGATGGCGGACCCGGACGCCAGACGCGAGCAGAACGAGTCCATGCTGCGCTACTTCCGGCAGGAGGTCAGCAAGTGCTCGTACCTCGTGGCGGCCGCCGGCGCCGAGCAGGAGCAGCAGGACGCCGAGGTGCGCGGTTCCCTCTCGGCAGCTTACTAGGTACTTTGCGAGGGATACAGACTGGGTCGCTGACGCTCGGAGAGGACGGCCGACAGGAGTTCCTGTCCTTCCTGCTGGAGCTGCTGCACGACCTGTCCCGCCAGCGCGACGTCGTGGCCAACGACGAGCAGGAGCGCGAGGCCGAGCGCGTGGAGCTCCTGCTGACCAACAGCCTGCGCAACTACGACCCGAACGACCCGGCGTCCTACTCAGCCGCCGTCAGTACGTCGCAACACTCTCGGCCTACCACCTCCAGAGCCTCACGTGCGCCTCTTGTGCGCAGCCAACCTCGGCGCGGTGCGGTGGCAGCGGTACCTGCGGCACAACTCGTCCATGATCACGGACCTGTTCTGTGGACAGAGCGTCCGTGGCTCGCAGTGCTGCAGCTGCGCCAGCCTCACGTGTCTGCACGAGGAGCAGCGGTACGCTCCTCGCCCCTGCGCTTTTGGCTCTGGAAGCCTTCCGCGAACCCGTTTCGGTATCGAATGAGTGACGCTGACGCCTATGCAGGGTAATTTCGCTGGCGGTGGACCCGGACAAGGCGCGCCAGTCGGTCGCCGAGGCGCTGAAGCGCTACGGCCGCTCGGAGCAGCTGACGGACGACAACCGCGTCTTCTGCGGTGGCTTTTGCCAGACCAAGACGTCACGACTCACGCAGATCCTGCTGCAGCGGCCCCCGGCGACGCTTGTGCTCCGGCTGCAGCGCTTCCGCCAGGTGCGCGCCGCGTCGCGGCTCGAGAAGATGGACGCCAGCGTGGACTTCCCGTGCGGCCCCGGCGAGCGCCTCGACGTGACGGACAACGCGTTCCTTCGCGGCGAGGGCCAGCGCGTGCTGTACGAGCTGGTCGCGGTCTGCGCGCACCTCGGCAGCTCCATCGACTCGGGCCACTACGTCAGCTACGTGCGGGGCGGCGACGGGGACGAAGCCGTCTCGGACGCCTCGAAGCAGTGGATCCGCATTGACGACGACTTCGTGTCCGTGATCGACCTGTCCATCTTCCGGCAGGAGACGCTGGCGTCCGCGTACCTGCTCTTCTACGCGAGGTGTCGCGACGGCGGACTGGAAGCCCCGTGCGCTGTCAGTAGCGACCGCCAGCGGTAATCCGGCGCTTATAAAGCGGGCATTCAAGTTGTTGCAGACAGTCATCGAGAAAACACACACATGCAGACCCTCCGACAGCTCGACGGACGCCGCCGCCCACTGATGGACCACGCACGGCGCAGCGAGACAACCTGAGCCTACGACGCCGACGTGTAGAAGTGGAACTGGTGGTAGTAGCCCAGGATGGCGGTCGACGCGAAGCGGAACACCTTGCCGACAACCGGCACGATGTCCAGCACGTCGGCGGCCTGGAGAGTCCGACCGACAACCAAGAGCAGCCGAGCAGCGTCAGCACGCCTTGCAGGCTCAAATCCGAGCAGCGTGGAACGCACCTGTCCGGTCGCTGGCATGGTGACGGTCGCGTACACCGGGTCGCGCAGGAGATACAGCAGCAGAGCCATCTGGAGTAGCCAGGAGGAGGGAGCATCCACCATTCACGTTAGCCTCACCACCACGCCTCAGCTTGCGATCGCACACAGGGCAACACCAACCTTTCGGGCAGCGATCTCGGCTTGCGCCGTCGAGGGGGCTGTCGGAGTCGCAGGAGCCGGCGTGGGAGCCTCGTCCGTCTTGACGGCCGCCGACGACATGGCGAGGCTGTCGGTGGGTTCCACGGACAAGAGTAAGTCGACAAGCCAGTCAGTCCCCAGCTGTAGGTGAGAGAGAGAGCGCGCGGGCGTACCCGAGAAGCTCCACCGCCAGCGACGCGACGACTGGGGTCCACGACGTCTCCGGTCGGCGCTGGCGCAGCAACGCGTAGACGACCGGGCGGAAGATGTGGCACAGCTCGCCTCCGATGAGCAGGTCTCCCCGGGTCGCGTCCTCCACCGCGAGCGTCGCATCCTTGATCGTTCGTGGGCAGCATAGTTGAGTGAGTTTCCGCGATCGACACCATGCCAAGGCTCCTTTCGACTTCAAAGTGCCACGACGTACGGGGAAGCTGATGGTGTTTCCAGCAGATGCGGCGTCCTCCGGCGCTGGAGTCGGCTCCGTCGCAGTTGCCACTGTACCGAGGGACAGTAAACGTAAGACCCACTGTTATCGCAGTCGACGGCCGCCTCAGCATTGGCGATACCTTTCCCGAAGGTCTTGCCCGTCCTGGCGCCTTGCTTCGGCGCCTTCTTGGCGAAGCGAGCGAAGGCGGACGGGCGCGGCGACGACTCGACGCCCTTGTACTGCGTGCGTGGCAAGCAAGCGGAGTGAGTGTGGACGCAGCAACGCATGTATGCATATACAGCCGCTGTGTGGAGCCTACCACCGACCTTTCCGCCGCGAACGAGCATCGCGCGGCGCTGCTGGAGGAGCAGCAGCACGCGCAGCACGCTCTTGACGACCTCAAGCGAGACGATCTACAGCCGCGAGCAGGCAACGCGGGGTCAGAGCTACACCCGAGCGCAGTGCGGTGCTTCGCGCTGGCCAGGGGTCCGCAGACGCGGCGTACCAGCTGCCACTTGCCGACGTCTCCGCCGACCTTGCGCGCAATGACCTCCGCCAGCACTTGGACGTGCGAGATGACGGACAGCGGGACTCGCGTCGCGCGCACGATCCTGAGGCAATGCGGACGCGACAAGGCGGTCAGCACTACTCCCACCCCAGCGCTTGGCGCGAGCGAACCGGCAGACGTACTGCTGCGAGAAGCTGGAGGGTTCGTTCACGGCCGCCGACTTGTACAGGACGTAGTCGTGGTACAAGCGCAGGAGCCCCACGAGCGAGTAGCCCGTCTGCGTCGCCACCTCGGGCTCCAGCACGCGTTTCTGTGGCCAGCACCTCCGGTTAGCACGATGTTCGGGCCTGCGCCGCTGTCAACGCGTGCGTGCATCGACGTACGGGGACGAGCTGGGGCGCGATGTAGAGCATCGTCTCGACGTTGCGCGCGAGGGACGTGTGGTCCTGGACCCAGCCTTCGTACGCCGCCAGGAACGCCAGCGGGCCGCCCGCCGCCTTGGACTTGGCCGCCGGCGGCGTCGCGGGAGCAGGCGCAGCCTCAGAGGGAGCGTCCGCCTCGTGGCTCGTCGTCGTGGTCGCGCGCTTGGTCGTGGTGACCACCTTGGCCATGTGGCCGTCGGCGTCCATGACCTCCTTGACGGTCACCTTGACCACCTCATTGTCGACGCCCACCACCTCGGTCGCGCCCACCTGCACGATCTCGCTCGCCTTGTTCTCCTCCGGGTCCATCGTCGATCGAGGCGGCAAGGTGGCAAGTTGGGATATGCTTTTGGAGCTTCTGATGGTGCATCTGATGCCCCCAGCTAAGGTGGTGGTCCCTTGTTTCAACAGTGATATCCCTAATTGAAGCAATACTTCAATTGACGCTGCTGCATCAACATTATTACGTGGTCCACATGAATATCGACGCGCGTCACAGACGGCATGCAGCACTCTGACCGCCAGCAATACAATCCTTCAGTCATGCACACGATCAATGTGGAGCTCGTCGGCTTCCTGGACGTCGATGGAGGCGCAGAGCAGGGCTACGCGCTCGCTCGAGGGCCGGAGAGCGGCGAGGCCCTGCGGTTGACGCACCGCATCTACGGGGCGGCGGAGAGCGGCGGCAGAGGGCAGTCACAGGCGCTTCGGCTGTCGCTCGAGGAGCTCGCGGTCGGGCTCGCGCGCGGCTTCCTGGAGCTCACGATGGCGTCCATGGACGGCGCGGACGCAGCTATAGCAGCGCAGAAGACGCAGGCGCTCGCGAGGGAGCTGGCTGCGGCTGCCAATGGCGAAGGACGCGGGTCCGCAAGCGCGTTAGGTGCGTTATCACAGCCGTGGTCGAGGCGTCCACGGCATCAAAGCGTGCTGACAGCGCCCCGCCCGGTGCGTGGCTCGCGCAGCGCCAGCCCAGCGGGACCGCATCCGCGTGTTCCACGACCTGTGGGCGCGTGGCTACTCTGTCACAATAGGGTCCAAGTTTGGCGCCGACTTCCTCATCTACGCCGGTGCGCAGTGAACGCCGCTTGCGTAGTCACCTGTGACGCTCGAGTCGGGAGCCGTGCCCTGACTCTTTACTATTGGACGGCGACAGGGGACCCGACGCGGACGCACGCGACCGCGCTCGTGGTGGTCAAGGCGCTGGACGCGCCGTTCCCGCGCGTGGACCTCGTCAGCCTCGGCCGCGTGGCCAAAATGGTCAAGAAGCAGCTCTACGTGGCGTCCGTGCGCCCTGGCGAGGCGGGGCAGCGCGACGCCGTCGTGTTCGTGTTGTTAACCCACGCACTGTTGGCGTCCCGCCAAGAAGAGGAAGAGGAGGAGGAGGAGGAGGACGACGACGACGATGCGTGAGCCTCCGCGGTCACGCGCTGGCGCCCGTCTTGTGCGCGGTCTCGTTCTGGCGCAGCCTCTGGGCGATCTTGGCGAGGCACGCGGCGTCGGCGGGGATCTGCGTGTTCTGGCGCAGGTCCAGCGCGACCAGGGACGTGTTCTGCTGCAGGCCCTGGAGCAGCGCGTCGCCGTCGCGCTCCTGCAGCGCGTTGCTGCTGAGGTCGACGGAGCGCAGCGCCGTGAGCGGGTCGCTGAGGATCTCGCCGAGCGCCTCGGCGCTCTCCTTGCCGAGCATGTTGCTGCTGAGGTTGAGCAGGACGAGCGCGTGGTGGTCCACGAGCCCCTCCAGCAGCATGCGCCCGCCGTCGTCCGTGAGGCGGTTCAGGCGCAGGTCGAGCTCGAGCAGACTCGTGTTGTAGCGTAGCCCGCGGCTGAGGTAGCGGCCGCCCTCGGCGTGGATCTGGTTGTCGCACAGGTTGAGGCTCGTGAGGACGCTCTCGGGCCCGAGCAGCTTGGACAGCAGGCGCGCGCCGTGGTTGGTGATCTTGTTGTGCGACAGGTCCAGCGACGTGATGCTCGCGTTCTTGACGAGCCCCGTCATGAGCATGCGCAGCAGGTCGTCGTCCAGCAGGTTGTTCGGCAGCCCGAGCGTCGTGAGCGTCGTGGACGTCTTGACGATGTGGGACAAGTTGGTCGCGTCCGAGATCTTCATGCCGAAGAGCATTCGCTCGTACTTCATGCCGATCTGCTTGACCCCGTACGTGACGCGCAGCCGCGTGAGGTTCCGCAGCTGCGCGCACAGCTCGTTCAGGTCGAGGTGGGACAGCAGCTGGTCGATCTCGAGCGTGAAGACGAACTCGCTGCTCGCCTTGACGGCGGCGAGCAGGTGGTCCAGGTCGTCCTCGGCCGGGTCGAACTCCTCGAGCAGCTCCTGCAGGTGCTTCTCCAGGTAGAGCTGCTTCCACGTGAGGCCGTGGTCGGCGATCTCGAGCGTCTTCCAGGCCGGCTTGCTCAGGCAGCAGCGCTTCCAGTAATTCTCGTCGCTCACGTTGGGCGCCGTCACGCACACGTCGAGGTCCAGCGGCAGGCGCGCCATGACCTCCGGGAAGAACTCGCGCGGCACGCTGCTCGCCTTGGGCTCCAGGCGGAAGCGGTCTGAGACCACCTTCAAGCACAGCAGCAGGAGCGACGGGAGGGCCGCCGCGCCCGTGGAGCGCGACGCGACGGCGGCGCTGGCGCTCTCTTGCCCGCTCTGGAGCACGCGCGCGCGGTACTTCTTGACCTGGTCGGACAAGGCGCACACGGCCGTCGTGGACCCGACGCTGGCCGAGGCCGCGCTCGCAGACACCATGGCGAGTGTGGGAGACGCCGAGAGCGAGTGCGTTGCGTCCGGAAGCGGAGAAAATGGGCGACTCCTCCCACGTTGCGGCGATTTCCAACTGCCGGACGTGGTGGGTGGTGCCGCCGTTGCGGGCTAAATCCGTCGAGAGGGAGGAGCTCCTCGTCGCAGATCGGATCCGATTTCGTTGGAGATGCGTTGGCGGGCGACGGGAGGGCTTGCCAGTCTCCGATTTGCGCCGTCGTCACCAAGCTTCCCTGCTGCCAGCCCCGCCGCTCGACGTCACGTCGCGAGAAGACATGAAGACCACGCTCGGACTGATCGCGCTCGCGCTTGCGGGCGTGGCTAGCTCGCCGGCCTTCGCGGTCGCGGGAGCGGAGGCGGGTCCGCCCGTCGCCGGTACGGTCCACTCGGTGGCTGAAGGCTGGACGGCTGTCTCCCTACGCTACATCTGAGCTGCTGCTGTGCTCACGACTCGACTGCTTGCTGCGTCCCACAGTTGGAAACCTGCGTTACTTGGAGGAGGGGCCGCCGCCGGAGGCCGCGGGCGGGATGGAGGACGTGCCGCTGGAGGCCGCGGACGGGATGGAGGACATGCCGCCGCCCGACTTTGAAGACGAACCGGAGCTCGAGCATTGGCGCAAGCGCTGGCACGGCGGCGGCGGCTGCTACCCTGGCTCGTGGCGCTGGCCGCGCTGCCGCTGGGGCCGCCGCTGGGGCCGCCACTGGTAAGCGAGGCGCTGTGACAGCGCGCGCTTTGCTGGAGTCGCGAGGGACGCGCGTGTGACGAAGCCCGGGGCGACTGCGATCCGATCAAGAATGGATGTCGAGGGAGGAGGAGAGTTGATGCATGGGAGTGAGTGAGTGTGGACGCAGGTCGACCTAGGACGCGGGCGGGTGAGCCCGTTTGATATCAACAATGACGGCGAACGAGGTTGCTAGCGAAGTCCGGGCTGGCGTTGATCCTGTCGCTTCACTGCACTGGTGGGACTTTTGACTCTCATGCCTGCAACGCTTGTCGTTCCAGGCTATGCCGATATAACTACAGCGGTCAAGTCCCGAACGTCGACGTCCACTTGGGAGAGCCATAGCCTTCGAGAAGAGCACTCGCTCTTGCCTTCATTCAGTATTATTAGTAAAAGTCCTGGCCAACGAGCGACGGCGGGGCAATCGATGGCCCGTTAGACGGGAGGCGGCGGCGTCGCTGGCGCGTTCCTACGCGCTCTGGTCCGCGGCAGCAGCCGAGTCCAGACCGTGGAGGCAGATAGCGGCGCCTCCCATGTTCTTTCGCGAGGCTCGGATCCAACGGGCGCGTCCAAGTTGAAGGCCGTTCAAGCAAGGGGTAAAGCAGCCAGCCCTATGAGCTCCTAGGCTGTCGGTGCATGACCTCGAGCGCCGCTCCGGGTACCTTTGCCAGTCTCCAACTTGCGCTGCGCCTCCAATACTTCGCCCAATACTACCGATCGAAGAACTATGAAGACTGGACTGGCGCTGATAGCCCTTGCGGTTGCTGGCGTCGCCGCATCGGCCGGACATGGGCCCAAAGCCGCTGACGTGGGCGAGCCTGCCACTGGTACGTGCCGTTCATGCCGTTCACCTCTCTTCCCGTGGGCTTTGGTGCAGGTTTATAGACGGGATGGATCGCTTTGCAGCTGGGAACCTGCGCCACTTGGATGAGACGCCGCCGGAGACCGCGGGTGGGATGGAAGTCATGCCGCTGGGTGGCTACGAGGAGGACGTGGGCTATGAAGGGGACCCAGGGTACGAGGGGGACCCGGGGTACGAGAAGTGGGGCGGCGGCGGTGGCTGCTGGGCGGGCTCGTGGCGCTGGCCACGCTGCCGCTGGGGCTGGTGAGCGCTCCACGAGGTCGACGCGTGAGTGACGAGCGACACTCGAGGCTGGCTGCGATCCGATCGAGACTAGATGTCGAGAGGAGATCATGATGGAGGCAGTCCGATGCATATGAGTGAGTGAGTGTGGACGCGGACCAAGCCTAGGACGTGGGTGGAGCTAATCCCCATTCAACAATGACGACGACTTTACTGACGAGCGATTGGATGGCGCTACTACTGCGGGGAACACCGTGGATTTGGATCCAGAGATAACACTGACGGCCGCATGGACTCAAGTTTCTAACAGTCTCGTTGTGGGTCATGCATCGGCAAACCTCAACGTGTGGCGTGTGACCGCGTTTATATTATCGGATACGCAGCCACCGACTACCATGCAGAGGTCAAAAGCACATTTCGAAACTATAGCTATCGCGCAGCTCACGTGCAGCTCAGTGCGCATGCACTCGGATGCGCAGTACGCAGACGACGCATCTGGTGCGTCGGCTGGCCGCAGCACTTGACAGACGACACTCGAGGTAACGG